>PGTU02008113.1:0-17504 GCA_002896215.2 Cicer echinospermum
TGACCATTACAGCTATTAAATAATGACATTTATATCAATTAGATGTCAACAATGTTTTTTTTACACGGGGATCTCCATGAGAATGTCTACATGGCAACGTTTCTTATGCTTTACCCCTCCAAACTCAAAGTTAGCTGTTGCAAATTGACCAAGGGATTTACAGTGTTTAAAACAAGCTAGAAAGACACATATATACATATATATGAATAATATTGGGGTGTTACAATTACCACCCTTTAAAAATAGTTTCGTCCTCAAGATTACGAAGAAAACAAAATGGAAAAGTGCCACATTTGACACATTTCTTAGATACAACCAAATTAAAATTCTTTTAAAACCCCCATTAGTGTTACAAAATTTCTTGATTAACAAAATTTGACTAAAATGTAAAAACTTGCGTTGTAGAAACGTTACTTGTTAACACATGAGACTAGTTAAATCAAACCCAATGGAGCGATATAAAGAAAAACAAAAGAAAAAAATTTGAGAATGTCATTTGTTAAAATACAGCAAATTTAGAATTACATGTTGATAACAATATTTTAAAAAATTTTAAAAATGGAACAAGAGGGATATCATAGATCCTTTTATAAAAAAATCATTCTATTGATTTAATTGGGTGTTTATTTATTTATCATACAATAAAATTTGACAATGCAATACTAAATGCAAAATTTCATTAATAAAATGTATAATAATGATAACAATAATAATAAATAATAATAATAAATAATAAATAATAACAATCACAATAATGATAATAATATAACACTTAAAAACTTGTAAATGGAAAATTAAAAATGAATTGAAATTCAAATAAAATCAACATATTCATAAAATCAACTATTTTATTCTGGTTTAAATTCCATAAATTCCGATACATTTATATTATTAATAGTGCACACAAATTGTAACTTATCTCATAAAGACAAAGTTAGTAAAAATAATCTATTAATAAGATAAGTTAGTAAAAATAAATTATTGCTTAACACTAATAAAATTCGATATTGTAACTTGATAAACTTTTAATAGTAAAATAAAAATTTTTTCAAAGTTAGTACAAAAATAATATTATTGTTATCGCCTTCTTCGAAATTAAGTCGCTAGGTGATTAACCTCTCCTACTCATTTAGTAATAATCATATTATTTTTTTCAAACACTCTAAAAAAAACTTTTAGTATCATTTGTAGAGCACGAATGCGGTCTCACGTCTTTCTTCATTTCAAACTATGTTAACTCTTTTAATCCAACTAATCTTTTAATTAATAACATAGATAAAATTAACACATAATTTACAATTAAAATTTATGGCATTTATATTATAATAATAAATACTTGGAACAAGTATCTTAATTTAGGTAACTAGACAAAATTCATTTTATAGTAAAAATATTCAATGAGTTGTTGACAGGAAAATCATTTTAGTCTTTTTTTTTATGTAACTTTTAACAATAAAATAAAAATGTAAATGTTAACAAATAATAATAAATAATAATAATAATAATAGATATTAATGGTAAAATAATACAACAATATACTATCTAACTCTTCATCTAAGTGTGTAAAGCAACATCATTTAAAATAAAGAAAGATAATGTAATATGTATATAAATCAAAAGAAAACGTAACTACATTAAATTGTGTCGTAAGAAATCTAATTTAAGAAATAAAATCAAAGAATCAATTTGTTTATTAAATACCTTTGCAATATTAAAAAGTATCTTAACTAAGTTAAGTTAAAAGAAAATTTATTACTAACACTAATTAATAATATCGAATTAAATGATATTCTTTTTTAAATATTTACAATTCAAGTGAAACTAAAATTTATAGTTTCATAAAAATAATATAAGAGAGACAATGATAACAAACAATAATAAAAGAGACACCCGGCCAATTCACATTAACCCATCATTTCTATCTTCCATCTTCATTAACCTAACATCTTCAATCTTCTTCAATCATCTTCATAATTCCATCTTGAATCATCTTCACATTGTAGTTAAAGTGACCCAACTAAGGTATGTATGATGTTCTATTTTTAGTTTCATTTTTTTTTTTCAAAATATGGGTTTTTCACGTGAACTTCGTCATGTATGTTAAACGTGAACTGAATTCACGTTCGTTTACGTAAACTCCGTTCACGTACATTTATGTGAACTGAAAATCACGTACGTTTTAAAATTTTTAGAAATCACATATTTTACGTGATTAAGTTTACATAAACGTTACTGTGATTTACGATTGCATACATAAATGGAGTTTAGGAATTCATATAAGATATGTGAGCTGAATTCACTGACGTGTACGTAAACTCAATCACGTATTACCAATGTCAATTGAATTCAAAGTAACGTACGTCAATGGATTCACGTACATGTCATATTAGTGAAGTCTATGAGTCGTACGTGAACTGAGTTCATGTAAGCTTTACTTGAGTCAATTCGAATTCAACGTTAATGATACATGAATTGAGTTCATGTACACTACATGAGTTCAGTTCATGTAAGGCTCATGATTATGATTTTTTTCTGTTTTTTTTTGGTTTAGGATTTAGGTTTTATGTAATATTATGTTATTTTAGGGGATGCAGGTAAATGATCAAGGGGAGACACAATGATGAAATATGTGAAGGTTTGGAACCTGATTTTGAGGAATGTATGATGTTTTGAATCGTGATTTTTGAAGAAATGTATGATGGTGAACCTGATTGATGCAATGAATGACAATGTTGAACTGAAACTGAAGAACGTGATGAATATGGAGAGAACCTGTTATGATTGGATTTGACTGGCGTGTTTACCATCGGCATGATGTTAATATACGAGATGAGTTTATGGAAATGGACTAGAAATATTGGAAAGGAAAATGGAATTTAACGTTGTCATTTTATATCTAAACTGCACAACACGACCAAGACAAAGACAATTCTGGGTTGTGAAAGGAAAGAAGCGGTTAATATGACCTTGGAAGATCCTAACCTATGAGGAGTACTAGGACTAGAAATGTGAAGGTCCATTTCGATTGAGAACGAATACAATCAATGTAGGTGAGGATGGTATATTTGCATGTAATATATATTCTTCCATAACCACGAATTGGCAAAAAAACTGACTGGTCATTCTCTTCTTAGGTCGATTGTATCAAGACGAGAGAAAATGTAGTTGGTGATATGACGAACAATTTGGGTAAACAAAAAAAACATTTTGATGACACCAAGGATCATTAATGTTGAAAAGTTTGACGATAATAAAACAAGTTACGATGCACGTTAAGCATATCGTCCATCACTTAGAGGTATAGAATAAAAAATGGCAACATCTTTTGACATGGATAGAACGCGACCAAATATGTATCTCGATATAGAAAGGTAGAGAAATTCAGATGAGTTAAGGGACATATTTTGACCCATCCCAGACGCTATTACTCTTGTAAATAATTTTCACATAATATTGATTATGGATAGGACAATACAAGACATGTAGGTATTGAATGCCATTACTTGAGATTATTGGTGTTACATCTACTGAAATCAATTTTGGGTGTGGATTTGCATATCTACTACATTCTGAGCATATGATACTTCGTGTTGGGCACTACAAATGTTGAAAGAAAATATTACAAGTGGTGAAGTTGAAGTCATCGTTATTGATATAGACCTTTCTTCGATGAACACAGTTGAATATGTTTTTCGAAAATCAATGAGTTTATTATGCTTGTTTCATATATGCAAGAATGTCAAAGCAAATGCAAGATAATTTGTGTTTCCAAAAAAGAAGCATGTGCAAAATATTGGAGGCATGAAAGGCTCTTATTTACTGTTATGATGAGGCTCGGTACTACATGAATTCGCTATCTTTGAAGAAATTGTAGTAGTTGTTCTATTTTTTAGGATTATGTACACGAGCAGTGGTTAATTCCTCACAAGGAAAGATTTGTTGATGCGTTGGCAATAGAGTTATGCACATGGGAACACCACAAACACAAAGGATTGAGTCGATGCCATTGGAGTTTGAAAAAGATATTACAAGACAATATTTGGTGATATATGCATGATTGTATTACAACACAATGAGATAAAAATCATCATTCAAAAGGTGCATCGATATAGTAACAGATTATACACCAATTTGTGTGGTGTTGTGTCCAAAAAGTAATAGATCACATTGCGACAGAGTATGCTCGCGTGAAGATGTAGGTGTTGATCAGAATGAGTGTCGTTGCATGATTAGAATAACACATGCGTCTTCCTTGTACATGTGAAATAGTCAAGTATATTATGATCGCACGTTCCATTCCATAGTGTTATCCATGTTGGTGGAGTTAAATTAACTTTCCATGATGATGGATCGATAAACCTTGAGAGTTATATGTGGAAACATGAAAGATGTGTGATAGTGAAAAAGTTTGAAGAACTTGATGTACCTGGCAAAATTTCACTTAAGGTAGTTACGAGAGATACGCGTATTCATCCACTATGTATGTGTCCACCTGTTTGCAAAGGTTAAAGCTAAGGGTGCACCCAAAAAAAAGGCAAAAGTAACGTATCAAAAAGAGATAAATCAGCCAAGCTTGATCCATCTTGGTGGGAGTATGTGGATGCAAGTGTTCCATGTAGTGCAACAAATGTATGTAGCACTATAACAACCAGTAAAGCTACAACAACCTCGATCATCAGTTCCAAAAGCTCACACCTCCCCATCATTCAACAAAGTTCAAGAACAAGAGTTATCATCTTCAATGATTGGTTGCCGGTTGAAATTCATAAATTCATATATGATATTATTGACTTCGACGATGATGGTAAATTGTGTGGATATCGTGGCATTTGCAGGTTTACTTGGAATATGTGAGAACTCTTGGGCATTCATCCGTCAATAGTGTGTGTTAGAGCTTCAAGAGTTTATGTTTCATTTACGAGATAATATAAGGTGGAGAAATTTTGTGTTCAAAAACTTATCCAAAGTGTATACGTTGAACCAAGTTAGCAACTATAGATAATTTTGATGACACTTTCAGAAATTTGTGTGTGGGCTTTAGACCAATTTTGTGGCTCGATAGAAAACTAAGGATGTCTCTATAAGCCTTATTGAGAGTAGTTGGTGTGAGAGGAAGTTATTATTTTGTAGATTTATGAATTAGTGTAATTCATTATCATAACTAGTGTGCCTTATGTTTTGTGTCATGTTCCATACTTTAATATATAAACTTACAATTTTTATTTTTTGTATGTTTGAGAAAATAAGAAAAGATATTTAACTATTTTAGAAGTGTTAATTAATTGGAAAGTTTGCCTATCTATCTTAATATATAGTTTTAGATTTTCTTTCAAATATAAGTTGAAATAATAGTGATTAATATTAGAATGTGTTTTGATGATAAAGTACGGAGTGAAATTTCAGAAATCTAATAGATTAAAATACCACCGTGATTTATTATTATTTTTATGTATTTAGAAAACCTGATTTATTTTAGTGTTTTTATTTAGACGTAATTATTGAAAAGTAATTTAAGAAAAGTTTGAAATTCTCAATGGTTTTTTTGCGGTGCTAAAATGATTAGTGATACATTTTATGATAATTCAAGTCTAGAAATCAATTTTAGAAATGAGTGTAACCTTTAGAGTGGTTTATGTACTACATGATTCAATTTGTTATTGAAGCGTTGTTGTATCTTTTAGTAATAATTATTTATATTAAGTCTGCTACCTTGAAAATTTCTGCTTTAGTTGTGTGTAACCTTTAAGTAGAGAATTAATTCAAAAGAAATATAATTGTGATCAATTTGGAAGCACTTAGAATTCTATGAATATAGCTTACATTGTTTTGAGTTATGAGATGAACTAAAAATTGGTTGCTAATTTTGGATTAAGTATGTGAATCTGTATATGATTATGTAAGTATTAAATTGTTTGTCGTAGTTTGAAGTGTTTCTAAATTCTTGGGAATTAGTATATAGAGTTAGAATAGTCGAGAGCATCTAAAAGTGAAATAGTTTTATATTCTTCAATAAAATTTTATTGATTATATATTGATGTAAGTGTTGTTGTTCACTACTTATAAGTACAAATAAATTAATGTGAATGTATAATTAAGTGAATCTTAACTTGAAATAGGAGTAGGAGTTGTGGCGCCGCTTTCGCACTCCTGATACACATTAATGTACTTTTAATGTACTCATGTTTGAATTTGAATGACTAGCGTACCCCAATGATCAATCATCGATAAAAGAGAACAACAATATACCTTTCGTTATTATTAACATTACTTGTTAATTCTATTTTGGAAATGGTTAAAAACCATATTCATCTCTTATGGTAATTTTGAGTCATTATAAGTCATACTTATCTTATTATTTGTTTCTATATTGTCTCATTTGGCTAAGGATCTAGAACGTATGGTATGAGTTCTATAAATTAAATTTTTGTGTATAAGACTTTGAAATTAATTTAGACTTTGAGTTGTGTTTGAAAATATATGTCTTATTTTACTATGATTATACACATTCGTTTGTAAAAATAAAAAAAGTTCAAGTGACTATATTGTCATTGATATTTGTTATATGCCATTTTGATTATAATTCTACTGAAGGTGTAAAATATTTTAAATGTTTCTTTATATGCCTAACTGTTATGAAATATGTAGAATAATTGTTGTTATGATTTAAACATTCTTTTAAGAGATTGAAACTAGTGGCCAGTACTATTTGAGAAGTAAGTGAACTCGAAAAGGTTATTTGAGATGTGTATGTTATTTGATTCAACTGAATGTAGTAAGTGTTGTTGACTAAATTCATATGCTTAATTTTATCTATAAACGATAATGATTAATCATAATATATATTCTTTCACATTTGAGCTCTTGTCGATATATGATGCGTCTTTTAATTAAATTGTTTGTGTCATGTTAAACCTATCGTACTATGCTAATTATGATTTTTGACATGTTGCATTTAACTTGAATATAGTCAATGTCATAAATAGTTGTTGTAGCTAAGTTGGAATCTCTTGAGTGGTGGTAAGTTAGATATTACTTCATTTAGACCACAAATTTTGAAGAACATTAATTTGGGGAGAATGTTTATAACATCTCAAATTTTATAATAAACTATTTTATTAATTAAATAGGATTTTAGATAATTAATTTGGTGCTAAAATTGTTTTAGAATATATGTTGATTATTTTTATGATTAATTTCCTTTATATGTGTATTTTCTATGATGTGTTTATCTATCATTATATTTGACTAAGTGATATAAATTAAAATATTTAATATTTTATTATTGTATATATTTTTATAAATATAGTATAGTGTACATATTTTGAAGGTATAAGATTAGGTGATTTCTACTAATATATGTACTTCGTAGTTTAATGTGATATTTTCTTGATTTGACTGATTTTTAAGATGTGCACATAAAATATTTTAAATTTTTAATTAAATATATCCTATTTAATTATTTATTTTACAAATAATTATCTTGAAGTATTAGTAATATTGATATTGAGTTTCTTTATTTTCATACAATTATTATGGTATGATGATGTATTTTAATGTGATTATTTTGGAAAATATTATAGTAATACTTATAGTTATTATTTTGAATATGAGATTTTTTGTTAATATTAGATTTATCTATGTTAAAAGAAAAACAATATTATGTTTAAATGAGTGTTTTGGAGAAAAAGTTTCTAGTGTGGATTAGTAAAATAAATTATTTTATTAAAGACTTTTAGAAATACTAGAAAATGAATTTTTGAACCAGACGACTGTTTACACCCCTATTTTCTATATCTACATATTAAATTGGGTCGGTTGGGCTTTTCTTTTCTACACATGCGAGTTGCTCATTACACCCTCATTTCTGTGTCAGACTGGACTCCCTTGTGTTGGGCCTTACAGACAGTTTTACTCCTTCACCTGTACATCTGCTATCTACACCCCTTGTAACACCCCGATTTTCAAAGCGATGGTGTATTTTTTTTTCAAAAGAAATTAAAATAAAACAGAGAAATAAATAATGAAATATCTTTGGATATAAGTAACTTGATTATTATAATTACAAGCAGCGGAAAAGTTTCTCCAAAATATGAATCCAAAGTATTTACACAAAAACAAATAATACATGGAAC
The DNA here is from genome assembly GCA_002896215.2 of Cicer echinospermum. Taxonomy (NCBI): domain Eukaryota; kingdom Viridiplantae; phylum Streptophyta; class Magnoliopsida; order Fabales; family Fabaceae; genus Cicer; species Cicer echinospermum. Next base: position 8,133 of record PGTU02008113.1, read on the forward strand.
CCATTCAAATAAGATGTCATACCTGACAATATTAGTGAAGGTACAGTTTTCCAGTTCAAAATAACGTAATCCAAAAAAAAAACATATGCTCCCTCTATGTCATCCTAATCTGATCATTCTTCAAAAAAAAAAAACTATAGCTATACACCCTGAGTGATCTCCACGCGCCCCGTGAGATCCTCCTAACATAGCTCCAGTCAAACATTCCCATCTACCTTCCCATTCGTAGGGTACGAACCGGTAGGATCGTCCTGGCTCTCATCTGAGGGCAAAGCCCAGATTCCACAATAGTTGCAAAGGGTCACCAACCGAAAATTAACAGTTAACACATAACATTTAAATTTTCAAATGACAAGATAACATTTCAACCTAGCATGCACCTTAAAAGGGTTTTCCATATGCTAAAAGTTTCATATAATGCTTGCAAAATAAAAATGAAATCAAAATAAGTCTTAAATCAATCAGGCAATAAACAACTGGCCAATCCATTGATGAACCAATTGAAAGTCGATCATCTAACTCAAAATAAGAATTTCCACTGGGTCAATCGATTGGGAAATCGATTTGGATGAAGGATTTTAGTAAAAAACTGAACTCTGGGCTTAATTCAAATCGATTTGATTGAATAATTAACTGAGCCCCTGTGTTGATGCCAATCGATTCCAAATCATTTTGTCAGTTTTGCTGAGTTCCTGTCTTACTACCCAACGATTTCCAAATCGATTTCTTAAGAGGTTTTGAAAAACATATTGCAAAATCGATTGGCAAATCGATTTTGTCAAATTAGTGAAGTCCCTGAAACTCATCAAATCGATTGGGAAATCGATTTCCCCTGCTTATTCTTCCAAAAATACATAAACTAATTCAATCACATTCATACATAACTCCAAATCTTAACACTTAGCAATTCCCACAACAATCACCACGACAAATTGATTTCGAAATAGTTTTACAATCCATCACACTTACACACGATAATCAATACATAAACACTTAGAAATTCCAACACAATTACCACGGCAACTTGAGTTTCGAAATGTTTTACAATCAGTCACACTTACACACAAAATCAATACATAACACTTAATCATAACTTGATTCAAACACGACTCGTGTGCCAAGCACCCTAATGCAATGCGTATATGCCAAAATGCATGGACTCGTAAATTCCAAACCAAAAACCCTCCTCGAAGGGCCGTAAATCATAATTGTACGCCGCCTATCGCAGGCCAAAGTACCAATTACCGAGGTGCCACTATCACGGGTCTGCACGATTACTACTAAAAAGCGTAAACCATAAAACGTACTGCCTATCACGGCCTGTAACGTTTTACCGAGGTGCACCTATCACGGGTCTGCACTTTTACTAAAAAGAACGTAAATTGTAAATGTACCGCCTATCACAGGCCAGAGTACTATTTACCAAGGTGCCACCTATCACGGGTCTGCACAAATTTACAAAAAAAGCGAAAACCATAAACGTACTGCCTATCACGGCCCATACCGTTATCGAGGTGCCACTATCACGGCGGTCTGCACGGTTTTCCGTAACGTAAATCATAAATATACCGCTATCACAGGCAAAGTACTATTTTATCAAGGTGCCACCTATCACGGTCTGCACGATTTTACAAAAAGAATGAAAATGCATGAGCATATACTGACTCCATCCACAACAATCGTTAAGCGGCAAATGTAGATATTAAAAGATTCCCCATTTTTAATACTCATTATTTAACTTAAACGATTTCCACAACAACATTAAGCAAACAAAAATGTAAGAGATTCCCCATTCTTAATACTCTTTTGACTTAAAAGATTTCAAAAACAAACATTAAAGTAACATAAATGTTAGAGATTCCCCATTCTTAATACTCTTTTAACTTAAACGATTTTCAAAACAAACATTAAGTAAACAAGACATTAAGAGATTCCCCATTCTTAATACTCATTTACTTAAACGATTTTCAAAACAAACATTAGTAAACAAGACATAAGAGATTCCGCATTCTTAATACTCATTTAACTTAAACGATTTCTCAAACACACATTAAGTAAACCGAGATATTAAAAGATTCCCCATTTTTAATACTCGTTTAACTCTAATGGTTTTCACGCCAACATTAAGTAAACATAGACATTAAGAGATTCCCCATTCTTAATACTCGTTTTAACTCTAATGGTTTTCAAATTCCACACCAAAACAAACTCAAACCTATTATCAGATCCAATCCACAACTCACACCAAAAACACATCAATTCATTTCTCCGTAGAATCCAACCATACACACAACAAATTTTCATTAGTATTAATTAAGAACACGTCAAATACGACGAACACAAATCAACACAATCCACCACTCAAACGCAACAAGTTTCATTTACTCAAAATCATACATAAATGAGTTTAAATTCATTTCCACGAAACATTCATCAAATATAACCAAAACCTAACTCTAAGATTTTACCCATAAAGCCTTAGATTCATTTTCCCCCAAATCAACACTTCAACCCTAACAAATTCCTTTCCACACAATCAGTGATAAGTCCCTAAATGCAAACTAAAAGTTTGGGAGGAGCCCTTACCTTAACGTTAGCTTTAACGTGCGAACATGGTACCGCGAGTAAATTCGGTAAAATCTCCGCTCGCAACGTCGCCTCCAAAGTTGGTTCCCTAGCACCGTAGCGTGGTAGTGAGCAACTTTCCCTTCTATCTCTTCGCGAAATGAAGCTTAGATCTAGATGAATCGGGGAGGTTTGTGTTTGACGGTTTTGAAATCCCTAACTCGGTTTTCGAATCCGAGAAGGAGGAAGAAGTTGGGAACTTGATCTTTCTCACCCACTAGCCTTGGGTTTCAATTCTCGAACTTAAAGGAAGCAAAGAAAAACGAAAATGGAGGAGGGAGGGATTTGAGCGCGCGAGACAGGGAGAGGAAAATGCCTTTCAGTTTTCTTTTGGTTTTCCTTTCTTCCTTTTTCCTTCCTTTCTATTTCCTTTTCTTTTCCTTTTTCCTTTCCCTCCAAACATATATATATATATATATATTATAATTACAAATATCTCGAAATATCTAGATATTTATTAAAATTACCATTTCACCCATAACACATTAAATTCTTCGTAAAAGATTCACCACAATTAATTTAATTTATTCATCGACGAGTAATTCTAATCGGCATCAAAATATCTTTTTGATCATATAAACTCCAAAATATTAATAACTTTGGCTAAAAAGCCTCCGAGCCAATATCCAAAATACACAAAAATACATAAAGTATACTTTAAAATTATGGGTCTTACATTACTACCCCCCTAAAATTAGTTTCGTCCTCGAAACTATGCATCGATAAATAACTTTGGGTGTTGTTCTCTCATCTTGCTCTCCAGTTCCCAAGTCGCATCTCCAGTAATTGGGTTCCAAATCACCTTGACCAATGAAACATCCTTGGTCCTCAATCGCTTAATCTTCCTGTCATCAATTCTCACAAGTGGTACTTCGAATGACAAGTTATCCTTTAGTTAGATCGTGTCTGGTTCGATCACATGAGATGGATCTGCAACATATTTCCTCAACTGTGACACATGAAACACGTCATGAATATTGGACAGTATCGGAGGCAATGCAATCCGATAAGCAACAGGTCCAATTCGTGCAGAAATCTGATATGGTCCAATGAATTTCGGAGTCAACTTCTTCGATTTCAAGCCAGTAGTAGGTGTGACTCTCAGAAATACATGGTCACCCTGTTCGAATTCCAAAAGTCTGCGACGCTTGTCCGCGTAACTCTTCTGACGATCCAGTGAAGTCTTCATTTTCTCCTTGATCTTCCTTACCTTAGCTGTAGTCTGTTGCACCATCTCCGGTCTAACAATCATACTTTCACCGTCCTTATACCAACACAAGGGCGTTTGACACTTGCGCCCATATAAATCCTCATATGGTGCCATTCTGATACTTGCGTGGAAACTATTGTTGTAGGTGAACTCAATCAACGGAAGTACATCATCCCAACTTCCCCTATCATCTAATACACATGCTCTCAACAGATCTTCCAGGGACTGATTCGTCCTTTCAGTCTGTCCGTCCGTTTGTGGATGGTAAGCTGAACTCAATCGTAGTTTCGTTCCCAATGCTTCGTGCAATGCTCCCCAAAAATGTGATGTGAACTTCGGATCACGGTCTGATACAATACTCGATGGTACCCCGTGTAACCTCACAATTTCAGCAATGTAGATCTCTGTTAGCTGATCTACCTTATAGGTGGTCTTTACTGGCAAAAAGTGAGCGGATTTAGTCAGTCGATCCACTATCACCCATATAGAATCATTCTTTCTCCTTGTTTTTGGCAATCCAATTATAAAATCCATGGAAATGCTGTCCCACTTCCATTCAAGTATTTCTAAAGGTTGCAACATCCCAGCAGGTCGCTGATGTTCCACCTTCGCTTTCTGACAAGTTAGACAAGTTGATACATATTCCGCTACATGTTTCTTCATTCCTGGCCACCAATAATTCTGCCTCAAATCCTGATACATCTTTGTTGCCCCAGGATGAATACTCAACTTGCTCTTATGAGCCTCTTCTAAGATCGTTTTCCTCATATCTGTAATTCCTGGTACACAAATCCTACCATTACATCGCAAAATATTACCTGATCCAATCTTGAACTCAGTTGTCTTCCCTTGCACTATTAGGTTCCTCTTTTCTTGAATTAAGGCGTCATCTTGAGAGTTTACAATGTCTTCAAGTAGTCCACACGAAATCTTAATCATTCCGAATTTCAAAATTCCTGGTGCAAACTCTACGTTCAAGTGTAGATCTCTAAAAGCTTCCCACAACTCTTGTTGTCTAGCCATAATTGTTGAAAACACCGAGACACTTAGTCTACTCAACGCATCAGCCACTACATTGGCCTTCCCAGGGTAGTACTACAGTGTTGAAATCAAAATCCTTGAGAGTCTCCATCCATCGTCTCTGGCGCATGTTCAATTCCTTCTGATCAAACAAATATTTCAAACTTTTATGGTCATTGAACACTGTGAACGTGCACCCATATAAATAGTGCCTCCAGATCTTCAATGCAAAAACAACTGCAGCAAGCTCCAAATCATGAGTAGGATAGTTTCTCTCATGAATCTTCAATTGCCTTGAGGCATAAGCTACAGCTTTCTTGTGTTGCATCAGAACACATCCCAAACCTTGGTGAGATGCATCACAATAAACTTCATAGGGTTCTTCTGATTGCGGTAATACCAATACTGGTGAGGTCGTCAATTTTCTCTTTAGTAACTGAAAATTTTCCTCACACTTCTCCGTCCATGTGAACCGTTGATCTTTTCTGGTAAGTTGTGTCAATGGAGTCACAATCTTAGCAAAACCTTCAATAAACCTCCTGTAGTACCCTACCAATCCTACGAAACTTCGTATGTCAGTGACAGTCTGAGGCTGTTTCCAAGCAAGAACCGCCTCAATCTTAGCCGGATCTACAACGATTCCTTCCTTGGTTATCACATGTCCTAAGAAATTCACTTTCTCTAGCCAAAATTCACACTTTGACAGATTGGCATACAATTGCTTCTCGCGTAAAATCTCAAGAACTTGACGTAAATGTTCTCCATGCTCTTCTTCAGTTCTCGAATAAAATAATATATCATCAATGAACACCACAACAAACTTGTCAAGGAATGGATTAAAGATTCTGTTCAGGTAGTCCATGAAAATTGATGGCGCATTGGTAACCCCAAACGGCATAACGAGATATTCATAATGTCCGTAACGAGTTCTGAAAGCAGTTTTCTGAACATCTCCTTCCCTTACTCGAATCTGATGGTAACCCGACTTCAAGTCAATCTTCGAAAATATCGCGTCCCCTCTCAATTGATCCATTAAATCATCAATGCGTGGCAAAGGATAACGATTCTTAATAGTTGCCTTATTAAGCTGTCTATAATCCACACATAACGCGAGCTTCCGTCCTTCTTCTTAACTAGCAAAACTGGAGCTCCCCATGGTGATACCACTTGGCCTAATAAATTTCTTCTCCAGCAAGTCTTCAATTTGGCTTTGAGCTCATTTAATTCCAATGGCGACATTCGATACGGTGCCATTGAAATAGGTCCGATTCCTGGGTGCAAATCAATGAAAAAATCTACTTCTCTTACCGGCGGCAATTCTGGAATTTCCGTTGGAAATACGTCCCGGTACTCATTGACGAGCATCACATCATCTATGTCCACATTTATCTTTGCCTCCATATTAGCCAGAGACAAAAACTCACGTGTTCCTTCTTTCAGCGACACTCAGAGTCTGTTGGCGGCTAGATACTTAACAACTCCTGGTTCGGGAAAAAAGAACCAATTTACGAGCACAATCCAAGATCACATAATGGTAAGACATTCAATCCATACCGAGAATGACCTCGAGTGATTGTAGAGGTAAACAAATCAAATTAACCAAGAAATCCCTATTCTGAATAGTTATTTGACAATGTAAACATGCAGAATTTACTGTCAAAGTCTTAGCAGGTGTGGAAATAACCAAATCAAAAGGTAAAGCAGACACAGATAACTTCAAGCGATTCACACAATCCATAACAATGAAGGAATGGGTTGCCCCGAATCAAAAAGTGCAGTTAGAGTGTTACCTGCAATCTCACAGTCACGTTGAATTAGATTACCAGATGGATTCCCCTCTTCAGCACTCACACAATAAATGCGTCCTCTAGCAGTAGGACGAGTAGCCCTAGTTACATTCACAACTGGTTCTACCTTTGGAGCCGTGCAATCCTTTGCCATGTGTCCTGGCTTCTGACAATTGTAGCAGGTGAGAGTATTAGGGGTACAAGCGTTAGCATAATGTCCTCTTCCCCACATCGGAAACATCGAACCACTCGTCCCAGTTGTCTCCCGAAATTCTGGTTCCCTGGGCGATTCTGCCCATCGTTGTTAGTTTGTGGTCGATCATAAGGTTTAGCAACTTGTTTCCCCTTGTTGTTCTAGTAATTCACCCGACTAGGCCCTCCTGCACTAAAATTCCCTCCTCGGCTAGCCCTCTTATTCTTCATATCCTCAACTTCCCTACATTTTTCCACAAGAACTTGGAAACGTTGAATTCCCAAGGGCAAGACCGAGTCTTGAATCTCGTACTTTAGTCCGTCTTGAAAACAATGACACATGAATGGTTCATCAATCTCTTCACGGAAAAACCTGAAGTGTCTCGATAGCGATTCAAACTTAGCAGCATATTCGCCCACGGTCATGTTCCCCTGATGCAGTTTCAGGAAATCATCACCCAGTTTAGTCCTGGTACTCATCGGGAAGTATTTGTCTAAAAACTTCATTTTGAATGATTCCCAGTTCACCTCCTCGTGAGCTGATCTCATCAACAATCTTGCACTCATCCACCAGTACTCAACATTCCCTTGTAGCATATAAGTGGCATAGTTGACCTTCACTTCTGCCTGACAGTTAATCATTTCGAAGATCTTCTCCACTTCTTGGATCCATTGATCCGCTTTCTCTGAATTCTCATCCCCCTTAAACTTGGGAGGATTGTAACGACAGAAGTCTTCTAATCCTCTTGACTCTGCAGCACGGATCTCTCTTCCCCTCTTTTCAAGATCATGTTGAGTCTTGGCAGCAGTCTGTGCAGCAATAGAAGCAACCATGTTATTCATAGCCTCCGCCATTCGATCGTCCCTATTAGCATTGGCTCCTGGGAACGTCATTCCTTCTTTGCGGCATGGTTTCCAATAAAACCATCATCAAGTAGAGTCTTAATACTACTTCAAATAATTCCAAAACTAGCTTCCGACCACATAACACATATAATTATTGCGGACCTGACAACTCAACCCACCTAAACCCGACGCATGATCAGATAACAACTCCAACCTACAGGTTGACCTACAATCTATAACCAAAGGTTCCACAGCCCCCAGAAGAAACCCAAACCAAAGCTCTGATACCACAATGTAACACCCCGATTTTCAAAGCGAGGGTGTTTTTTTTTTCAGAAGAAATTAAAATAAATCAGAGAATTAAATAAGTCAATGCCTTGGATAATAATTGAGTCATTGATAATTTTACAAGCAGCGGAAAAGTTTCTCAAAATATGAATCCAAAGTATTTACACAAAAACAAATAATACATGGAACCCATTCAAATAAGATGTCATACTGAAAATATTAGTAAAGGTACAGTTTTCCAGTTCAAAATAACGTAATCAAAAAAAAAAACATATGCTCCTCTATGTCATCCTAATCTGATCATTCTTCAAAAAAACTATAAGCTATACACCCTGAGTGATCTCCACGCGCCCCGTGAGATCCTCCCTAACATAGCTCCAGTCAACATTCCCACCTACCTTCCCATCCGTAGGGTACGAACGGTAGATCGTCCTGGCTCTCATCTGAGGGCAAAGCCCAGATTTCCACAATAGTTGCAAAGGGTCACCAACCGAAATTAACAGTTAACACATAACATTTAAATTTTCAAATGCACAAGATAACCTTTCAACCTAGCATGCACCTTAAAAAGGGTTTTCCATATGCTAAAAGTTCATATAATGCTTGCAAAATAACAATGAAAATCAAAATAAGTCTTAAATCAATCAGGCAATAAACAACTGGCCAATCCATTGATGAACCATTGAACAGTCGATCATCTAAACTCAAAATAAGAATTTCCACTGGCCAATCGATTGGGAAATTGATTTGGATGAAGGATTTTAGTAAAACTGAACTCTGGGCTTAATTCAATCTCGATGAATAATTAACTAAGCCCATGTGTTGTGCCAATGATTGTGCCAATCGATTTCAAATCGATTTCTTAAGAGGTTTTTGAAAAACATATTGCAAAATCGATGGCAAATCGATTTTGTCAAATTAGTCCTGAAGAATACCTGGTATACATTCATCAATCGATTCGCGAAGAAAATCGATATTTCACCCTAGCTCATATGATCTTACGCAAAAATACTATATAAATCTAAGATGGATCAATGCTCAAACATATCACATGACATTAACTCCAAATCTTAACATCTTGGTTTAGCAATTCCACAAAAAATTCACCGCGACAAATTGGCTTTCGAATATGTTTTACTGCACAATCCATCACACTTACATCACGATAATTCATAGGTACAATAAACACTTAAGAAAATTCCAAAACACAATTTACCCCAAGAATCAGACGGCAACTTGAGTTTCGAAATAGTTTTACAATCAGTCACACTTACACACAAAATCAATACATAACACTTAATCATAACTTGATTCAAACACGACTCGTGTGCCAAGCACCCTAATGCAATACGTATATGCCAAAATGCATGGACTCGGAATTCCAAACCAAAACCCTCCTCGAAG
>PGTU02008117.1:0-25533 GCA_002896215.2 Cicer echinospermum
TGAAGATCAACTTGCTGCAATTTATAGAGTTCTTGTGATGTTCATTTCATGAGCCAAGCCTCTTTTGACCGTTGGAAACTTCATTTGTGAAATACCAAGGCTTTTCTTCATATTTACGAAAATGCCATTCAGCACATTTGAAATTATGCATTCCTTGTCCAAGTACGAGGTACTGTTTTCTTGGACCTTGGGGACATGTGTTGTCCTTTTCTTTTTCCTTTCTTTAATGTTTGACTATGATGTGAAGTCCTATTCATTCTCTTTCTTCAATGTCTTCATAAAGCTTTACCAAGATCACATGTGGCCTTTTTTCTCTTTCCTCCATTTAATTCCTTGCAAGACATGTGATGTCCTTTTTTATTCTCTTTCTTTAAAGCTTCATGAAGGCTTCACGTGATGCCTTCTTTCTTCTTTCCTTGCTTTATGACATGTGACCAAATATATATAAGGCTTGTTTGTTGTTGCCTTTTGAATATTTGACTTTTATAATCTTATTTAATCACATAGTGAACCAATACCTTTTTGCCTATTATGATGAGTTCGTCTTCATGATGTCTTGGAAGGCATTCGAGATATTGGACTATGACACAGCTAAAACCATCATTCTTGTACCTTTCTTCTTTCAACTTCTTCAAAGGCCTTTTCTCAAACAATTTTAATAATATTTGCTTTATTGAATGAATCAAACACATATCATCTTTTAATACCAATTTCTGTCCTTGTTGAATGAATTCAAATAATTCATTCCCTTTAAATATTTTTATGCCTTTGTTTAAATATTAAACAACAGTGGGATGCTGAAACTGCAGTTTCTTCCAACTCGTGAGGCCATCCTTGCAACTTTCTATACTAGCATTTAACTCAGAATTTCTTTCTTTGTTGCACTTCAATGAATGATAAAACTGTTTACTTATATAAAACACTCAAAAGCACAGATTAGTCATTAAGCAAATCATAATCTTAATTAATTGTTATCATTAAAACCCAATTTAGGAGATTTGTCTCAACAATCTCCCACCTTATTTGATGATGACAAATTCTTTAGTATTATGATTTTATGTTTATATGTAAGAATGAAATATTAAACTTCCCCCTCATCATACAAGTTGATAATTTTTGAAAATTTCCCTTTTAACATTCAAAGTAGAAGCAAATTTGAAATATGCAATATTGAGGTAAATTAGATCATTCATAAACACCAAAAAAAATTCCAGCAACTTAAACACAATACCATAGGATCATGAATTCAGCCATAACATCCAACAAACATAATTTGAGTTTTAAACAACTCATAACAACAGTCAGCAAAACATAATATGATTAAACATAAGACAAAATATAATTCATAATCTGACTCCCCCTGAATTAAGTCACATCAAAAAGTATAAATAAGTAACAGAGTCCAATCAGCGGAAGATGAATTTCAGATGATAGGAGGGTAGAAATCAGGGGCAAAAGCAGAACTGGCCGGTAGCACAGGAGGCTGATCACGGCAAGCAGGCTGATGAACCCAAGTTTTTTGGTAACCCTTGCAGACGAGTCCAAAGAGTGATAGTGTTTTGAAAGTGAGAAAAAGTAACCCATCAACTCTTTTTGTCTTTCCTAATGGTCTTTAGAACTTTAAAAACCGTTTGTTCTTATTCTGCCGATTTCATGCTGTAGTGGATCCTTACGCGCCTTTTTGGAGTTTAGAACTTTTAGCCTTATCCTTGGAAGAATTTTCCAAAAGGTGGAGCCAAAGGAGATTTGGATTTTTCTTGTAAATCCGGATCAGAATTAGAAAGAGCAACATTTGGAGAGATAGGAGAAGAGTTCAGGCTACCTGAACTGGTATGTTCTACGAGGGCTCTTTGAGGAGTGGTGATCATATGATACATTCAGATCAAAAGCTAAGTCTTCACCAATCCTTACTGAAGGAGCAGCGAGATGCGCAGATGGATTCCTTACTAACTTGTGGATATGGAGGAAGTGTTGAGCTAGCCGAGTTGAATGAAGGTGTGCGAGAATGAGATGTTCGGTGATGCGGACTTGTGCTTCTTGAGGCATTTTCTTACTTCCTTGAGTTGGGGGTGTTCAGCAGATCAGATGCGCATTTGTTGATATTGTTTCATTAGTTTGAAAAAATTATTGCATTGAATGCTTTCTTCATACATCAATGGGTCACTTTAAATGTTTAAAGATTTTGGTCAAGTCATCCCTAAGGAGCTGACACCCACAATTGAGCATTTAAAATATAGTTAAATAATGTTTACCCAGATAAGAGGTGTCCAGTCAACAGATGAGAATGGCAAAATGTCCAGTCGCGTTACCTTTTCATAACTCCCACTCGAGGAGACTATTGATGAGCACAGATGTATGTGGATATATCCGGCACATAGGAGGAAGTTTGATGCAACTAGAGGCTTCAGAGGATCTATAAGATATCTTTGAAGATGAGTTCGAGTGACCATGTACTGAATACCAAGTTTAGCATAACAGTGGGCTCAGTATCTGTATATCAAGAATTTTGCACAGTGATGTGGGGTTAACGTCCAAGTGTACACCCTTAAGCACAAAACTGAACCCCTGGCTGCCTTTACATCCATTGCATGCAGCATAAAAAGCCTTTACAAGTCTAGGGTATTTGAGGTTCATTCACTCTTAAAGATGGGAGTCCATCCTAATTTGTTCAAAAACTTCTACAACATTAAACCTCCATTTTCAGATTGATTAAATCAATATGCTTGCCATGAACAACAGATTGTTAAGCCATTTGAAGTATAGTTCAACTCCGATTTCTGGGGAGTTAAAGAGAGGACGGAATCGGTTTGTATGAATGAGACTTCTTTGGAGACGGTTTACTAGGTTCAGATGGTTTAGTTTTCTGCCGCCGTTTGGAGTGGCCGGTTTTGAAGAAAGGTTTAGGAACCGGTTTGACAGAAGCATGGCCCTTGGAAATCGTCCGAATCAATCTCATGCACAGTTGAGTCTTGAGTAACTTTCTTATTTGAAGGAGACAGGCCCAGATTGTACTCTTGAAGATCGTTCGATGGAGGAGGCAGAGGGGTTTTTGACGATGAAGTTTTTGGGCCTTTTGAGTGGACGGTTTCGGCGGTGCCCTAGGAGGAGCTGATTTTGTTTTGAACCTTTTTGAAGGATTTCAGGACTTGAGCAGTTGTCTGAGTCAGTTTCAGGATTAAACGGAGACATTTTTCGCTTTGCTGTAGTTTTAATCCGAGCCATTGTTGATGGGAGGAAGAAACGGATGAACGTGATGAAGGGAAGGAAGAACGAAAGAAAAACGATGACCTTGGGAGAGTGAAACGGATGGAAGAGAGAGAAAAATGAAAATTAATTGCGGAGAGAGAGAATGAGGTAGGCCGTAGATGGCATTGAAGTGAGAGAGAAACATTTGAAATGAAAGATAAATGCATTAAAGTGGTAGAGAGAATAGTGTGTGTGTGTGGGAAGTTGAAACCGTGAGAGAGAGAAGAGAGGGAGAAAAAAACGTGATTGATTTGATGGATTGAAGGAGAGAGAAAAGTCAGAAACGTGGGTGAGAGAGAGAAAGGAAAACGTGAGCCGTTTGATTTGGCATGATGAAAAGTTTGTCATGATAACTGCATTTAATGCAGTCTGCACAAGGAATAATAGGAAGTATTCACTAAGTGCCATCATATTGACCAAGGAATAAAAGGCAAACGCATGTCCTTGTCTGATTAGTCAAGGGAAGTTTCACTTAAGTCTATCTATCTAAAAATTGACTTTATTCTAGGGATTAGATTTGTCCTATATTTTGCCACACAACATTAAACTAATAAAAATCAAAATAACATTAAAATAACGAAAAATAAAATCAAATAAAATTAAATAAAAAGTAGCAGAATTTAATTTGGAAAATTTATGATGGAGAGTTCTTCTAAGATGAATTTAAACCGATCCTCTTGGAGAGGTTTGGTAAAAATATCAGCTAATTGAATTTTCAGTGTCAATGAAAATTAATTCAATATCACCCTTTTTGAACATGATCTCTTATAAAATGATGTTTAATCTCAATATGCTTGGATCTTGAATGTTGAATGGGATTTTTTTAGAAGATTAATGCACTTGTATTATCACAGAGAATGGGAATTTTTGTGTACCTTAAAAGAGTAATCTTCTAGTTGATTCTTTATCCATAGAAAGTGTGAGCAACATTGAGCAGCTGATACATATTCAGCCTCTGTAGTTGAAAGGGCAATGTGCTTTGTTTTTGCATGACCAACTTATTAGAGATTTACCCAGAAGTTGCAAGCTCCGCTTGTGCTCTTCTTTCAACTTTGTCTCCAGCATAGTCGGCATCACAATAAGCAGTGAGATAAGATTTGAACATTTTTTGTACCAAATTCCCAGATTAATGGTGCCCACAAGATATCTAAAAATTCTTTTTACTGCAGTAAGATGAGATTCTTTAGGAGAAGATTGAAATCTTGCACAAAGACCCACAGCAAAAGACTATGTCCGGTCTACTTGCAGTTAAATATAGCAAGGATCCAATCATCCCTCTATACTCTTTTTCAGATATTGGAGTCCCTTCATCATCTTTGTGAAGTATGGAGGATGGATGCATAGGGTTCCATACTTTTGGCCGAACTCATTTTGTATTTGTTTGAGTAGATCCTTGGTGTATTTTTCTTGAGATATGCAGATGCCATCATCTTCTTGGTTGATTTGCAAACCAAGGAAGAATTTAATTTCCCATCATACTCATCTCAAACTCACTTTGCATGAGATTGGAGAAATCTTTGCACATTACTTCATTTGTTGATCCAAATATTATGTATCGACATAAATTTGAACAATCAATAAATCTTCTCATGAGTCTTCTTGAAAAGAGTTGTATCAATTTGACCCCTAATAATCCATTCTCTTTAGAAAAGAGCTTAACCTCATCATACCAAGCTCGAGGAGCTTGCTTTAAACCGTAAAGAGCTTTTGAGAGTTTGAAACCACATGATTTGGCTTCTTCAAATCTTCAAAACCAGGAGGTTGACGAACATACACTTCTTCATTTAAGAACCCATTCAAAAAGGCACTTTTTGACATCCATTTGAAATAGTTTATACTTTATGAGTAGCATAAGCTAAGAGGATTCTTATTGCTTCAAGTCTTGCTACGGGTGCAAACGTTTCATCATAAATCAATTCCTTCTTGTTGATTGTACCCTTGTGCCACTAGTCTTGCTTTATTTCTAATGACTTCTCCATCCTCATTTAATTTGTTTCTAAATATCCATTTAGTCCCAATAATAGATTTTATCCGGAGGATGGGGTACAAGATTCCATACCTTGTTTCTTTCAAATTGTGAGAGTTCTTCCATCATTGCTTCAACCATGACTTATCACCAATAGCTTGATCAATCGTTTTGGGTTCAACTTGTGATATCATGGCCATGTTGGTGGTGTTTTTCTCTTAGAGAATTTCTGGTTCTAACACCATCTTCAGTATTCCCAATGATTAGATCTGGAGGATGATGTGTGACAGTTCTCCATCCTCTTGGAGGTTGCTGTGAGTTTGGATCAGACGCATCCTCATCATGAGGATCGGGTACCCGAGAGGATGAAGGTTCATCTTCTTCATTTTTGTCCACTTTTTCTAAACACAAGTCATCAAACTCATCAAAAATAACATGCATGGATTCCTCCACAGTTTGAGTCCTAAGATTATATATTCTATAACCTTTTGACGTTGTGGAGTATCTAGAAAAATTCCTTTATAGATTTTGGATCAAACTTTCCCAAATTTTCTTTATTATTGAGAATGTAAGCAATAAAACACCCAAAAATATGAAAATAGGAAATATTTGGTTTTCTCCCTTTCCATAGCTCATATGGAGTATTTGTTAGAATTTTTCTAATGGATGCACGGTTTGAAACATAACAAGCAGTGTTAATGGCTTCAGCCCAAAAAATATTTTTCAATGTTGGCTTCATTTAAAATGGTTCTAGCCATTTCTTGTAAGGTTCTATTTTTCCTTTCAACAACCCCATTTTGTTGGGAGTTCTTGGACAAGAAAAGTTGTGAGAGATACCATTTTCATTACAAAGATTTTTAAAAAGATTCATTTTCAAATTCACCCCATGGTCACTTCTCACAGAAATAATTTTTGAACCATTCTCGTTTTGAACCTTTTTGCAAAAAATGGTGAAACGCCTCAAAGGCTTCATCTTTATGTTTCAAAAATAAGACCCAAGTAAAACGAGAAAAGTCATCAACAATAACAAAGCCATATCTTTTGCCACTAAGACTTGGAGTCTTTATGGGACCAAAAAGGTCAATATGAATAAGTTCAAGTGGATGTTTTGTTGAAACAATATTTTTTGAGTGGAAGCTACTTTTAACTTGTTTTCCTTTAACACAAGCTTCACAAACTTTGTCTTTCTCAAAAGTGATTTTGGAAGACCTTTAACTAATTCTAATTTTGATAAATTAGAAATAGTTTTTAAGCTTGTGTGACCAACTCTTTTGTGCCAAATCCATTTATCCTTATCAATGGATACAAAAACACGATTCAGTGGGTAAATCATCCAGATAAAGTTCATATAAATTCTTTTTTCTAAAACCGGAGAAGAAAACTCTACCCGAGGATGAATGTTTGACCTCACAAAGAGTAGGCTTAAAAATAACTTCAAAACCACTATCACATAATTGACTAATACTAAGCAAGTTTATGTTTTAGACCATCAACATACTGAACATTTTCAATTTGAGCAGAATTATTTTTACCAATAATACCTGTACCTTTTATTTGAGCTTTATCATTGTTACCAAATGTGACTGATCCTCCATCCTTTATTTCTAAGGAAAATAAAGCAATGCTTATCTCCCGTCATATGCCTTGAGCAACCACTGTCCAAGTACCAAGGCCTTCTTTTGTTGATCATAGGATGAACCTGTGTTAGGTTTTAAAAGTAACTTAGGTACCCATATAGCATTGGGTCCTTGTTGGTTAGTTTTTCCTCCTATGAGGAATTTTCTTTTGTGATAACAAATAGAATCATGGTGACCATGTTTACCACAAAATGAACAACCTTTCTTTATATTTTCAGATTTCTTCTTAGTGTGGCAGATTTTGAAAGTGTGCCCAAATTTTTTGCAAAAAGTACATTTTGGCCTATCCTCTTGTTTTTTGGGCAAGAAAAAATTTTCATACAATTTTTGTTTTTGAGAACTTTTAAAACCAATACCAGCTTTGTCAAAAATTCCAGATTGAGATCCCATTATCTTTTGAAAAGTTTCAGTAGATTTAACAAAGTTGGTGATGTCATTTTTTAGTTCTTCAACTTCTACTTTTAAAAATTTCTTTTCTGTGTTCCTCTTCCAGAGGATGAATTCTGACATTCTTTTTACTTAAAAGTGCTTGCTGCTCAGATAATTTCTCATGAGATAACTTCAGATCTCGAATGATTTTTTCATATTTCTCATTCTTGGCTTGAAGTTCCTCATTGAGTTTCTTTATTTCATAAAGTTGATTTTTGAGAAACCACATTTATGAGATAAAGTATTTGAGTCATTTAAAAGATTGTCAAATTCAATTTCTAATTGTTCACAAGAAGGACATAGTTCTGAAATACTTACTTTTTCAGTTTCTGATTTTGCCATAAGACATAGGTTGGCTTCTTCATCCTTTTCTTGCTCAGAAGATGACTCGTCACTATCATCCCACGTAATCATCATGGATTTGTTTTTGTAGGGAAATCTTCTTGAGTTCCTTTTGTTGAGAGGACACTCAGTTTTGTAGTGTCCCATCTTGTTGCATCCAAAACAAGTTATCTGACTTTTGTCAGTTTTTTCTTTTTGAGGGGATCTTCTATCTTGTCCTCTTCGATTTTATCATCCTTTGGATTCTTCTGGAAATAAGAGCCAGTTCGTCCTCCTCTTCCTCAGATAGAGGATACTCCGAGCTTTCCTTTTTCACGACCTCTTCCGTCTTCTTGAAGGATGAACTTTCTGCTTGGCTTGTTTTTAGCGCAATCATTTTTCCTTTTCTGCTAGGTTTGTCAGCTAGCAACAACGGTTCATGAGCTCTTAGAGTACCAACTAGATCTTCCAGCTTCATGTTGGTCAAGTCTCTTGCTTCTGTAATGGCAGTCACCATTGGCCTCCATTCTTTTGGTAAGCTCCTTAGGATTTTTCTTATCCTTTCTTGAACGGAGTATACCTTTCCAAGAGATCTCAAGTTGTTTAAAATGATTGTTAACCTTGAGAACATTTCATCAATGGTTTCCTCTTCCTTCATTTCGAATAGCTCGAAGTCTCTTACTCCCATGTCAATTCTTGCTTCTTTCACGTGACTTGTTCCTTCGTGATGGATCCTTAGAGTGTCCCAAAGCTCCTTAGCACTTTTGCACTCTTCGACTCTATCATATTCTTCCCTGCACAAAGCACACATTAGAAATAAATGAGCTTTAGAGTTTAGGAGTACCTTTGCATTTTCATCAGCTGTCCATTGTGCTTGAGGTTTCACATCGGAGGTTGCATCTGCGTTGTTGGTTCTTATGACATGATCTCCATTTTCCACCACCGACCACATATTGTTGTCTTGTGATATGAGAAATAATCTCATTTTACCTTTCCAGTGGTAGTAATCTGTACCATCAAAGTAGGGGGTCGGCTGGATGATCCTCCTTCAGGAATATACTTAGCTTTAGACATTTTTGGATCTTTTTCTCTTACACTGTTAAGTGTATTCTTCTAGAGGACCTTGCTCTGATGCCAATTGATGTAGCTAAATATCACTAGAAGGGGGTTGAATAGGGATTTGCTGTTTAAAAATAGTTTTCAAGTGTTTTAAAAAACTATCCTCTTGCTGAGGATGGCAAGCCCGAGGATGGGTTTTGAAAACTTTCAAATTTGAAACAAGTTAAAGAGTTAAGAAGCAAAAGAAGATTGACACACATTGTTTTTATACTGGTTCACCCAAAGATGGCTACGTCCAGTCCTCACACCCTTGTGAGATTTCACTAACGTTCAAACAGATCGATCCTCAACCCGAGGATGATTACAAACTGTGTATTATCAAGCTTCACCAAGCTTACAATCAGATTTCAAATATTTTCCAGTGTACCCCACTTGGAAATTACAGTGTGATAAGAGAGTGATTGATTCTAAATACTTTCTCAAAAGATAAACAGAGATCTAATGTAGGATAGAAAGTATGAAGATATTATGAGTTGCTTCTTGAAAGCTTTAAGATCAATGATCTTTTTTAATGCAATGTGTTGTGTGTTGATGAAGATCAACTTGCTGCCATTTATAGAGTTCTTGAGATGTTCATTTCATAAGCCAAGCCTTTGTGACCGTTGGAAAAAATCATTTGTGAAATGCCAAGGCTTTTCTTCATAATTACGAAAATGCCATTCAGCACATTTGAAATTTTGCATTCCTTGTCCAAGTACGAGGTACTGTTTTCTTGGACCTTGGGGACATGTGTTGTCCTTTTCTTTTTCCTTTCTTTAATGTTTGACTATGATGTGAAGTCCTATTCATTCTCTTTCTTCAATGTCTTCATAAAGCTTTACCAAGATCACATGTGGCCTTTTTTCTCTTTCCTCCATTTAATTCCTTGCAAGACATGTGATGTCCTTTTTTATTCTCTTTCTTTAAAGCTTCATGAAGGCTTCACGTGATGCCTTCTTTCTTCTTTCCTTGCTTTATGACATGTGACCAAATATATATAAGGCTTGTTTGTTGTTGCCTTTTGAATATTTGACTTTTATAATCTTATTTAATCACATAGTGAACCATATAGCCTTTTTGCCTATTATGATGAGTTGCTTTCATGATGTCTTGGAAGGCTATTCGAGATATTGACTATGGACACATGCTACCCATCATTCCTTGTACCTTTCTCTTTCAACTTTTCTTCAAAGGCCTTTCTTCAAACAATTTTTTAAATAATATTTTGCCTTTATTGAATGAATCAAACACTTCATCTTTTAATACCATTCTGCCCTTGTTGAATGAATTCAAATAATTCATTCTTTAATATTTTTATGCCTTTGTTTAATAATTTAAAAACAGTGAGGATGCTGAACTGCAGTTTCTTCCAACTCGTGAGGCCATCCTCGGCACTTTTATACTTAGCATTTAACTCAGAATTTTTCTTCTTTTTCCTTAATGAATGATAACCTGTTTACTTATATAAAACACTCAAAAGCACAGATTAGTCATTAAGCATAATCATAATCTTTAATTAATTTTGTTATCATTAAAACCAATTTAGAGAGATTTTGTCTCAACAGTATATGTGAAGAAAATTTAAGTTTTTTTTTCTAATAAGTTGAAAGTCTCATTTATGATATATGTGATAAAATTTAAATTTATGTGTGGCATATATGAAAGTTTTTTAATTTCTATATGTATGTGATGAAAGTTAAAATTTGTATGATGTAAGAGATTAAAGTTTTGATTTTTATGATTCTTTTATGAATATTTGATTTCTTGATAGGTGTAGTGGAAGCTTTGATCTTGGTGATAATTGCTTATGAATATATGATCTTCATGATATGCAGGGTGCAAGCTTTGATTTCTATGATGGTTGTTTATGAATATTTGATTTTCATGATAAGAACATGTGATATATGATCTTAGTGATATTTGAATAAGGTGATGATTTCGTATAAGTTATATTTGGATCATTTTACTTAGTCCTAGTGACATGTGTGGGAATGTTTGATTTTGATAATGCCCCATCATGTCGTGGCATATGCATATCCGTGGAAGTTGTCTTTGTGGCAGATTTATTTTTTCCTATTGGTATGAGTGACTTTATGTGTGGAAGTTGTCTTAGTGGTAGATATTATATCTAGATCATATAGTTATCAGGAGCATGCATAGCATTGCACTATCTTGCGATTGTTTTGTTGTGGTTAATGTGTATCTAATGTGATAATAACTTCTCTTAAAGGATTTGATGATATAATGAGATATTGATAATAACTTCTCTTAAATGATTTCTGTCGCCGGGTAACATTCCAACAAATAATGATGGAGGGAGTGGAGCGATTGATCAGAGGAATTATTACGATGATTGATGTACTTGAATAATTTAATAATTTTATTTTTGGTTTGTATGAACGCATTATATCGTGTCCTATTTAATTATGGCGTGTTTAATTTTTGGTTTGTAAGACACATATGAATTCTTGTAGTGAGAGAAAGGATTGAGAGGACACATATGAGGTGGAACAAAAAAAAGTTTGGGGTATAAATAACCAAAAATCTCCAAAAGCAAATTAAAAAGATTTTTGACAGGAGTGATGTAATGATAATGGCGTGGGAAAACGAAGAGTGAAATAGCGTGTGACAAATACTAAGGGACACATTGTTTGGTTTTAAAGGTACGAAAGAAGAAAAAAAAAAGGATGGGAGGTGAAGAGTTGTAGTTTGAAAGAGGAAGAAATATAATTTTGAGAACCAGATGATTAAAAGTTAAGAGGGGAAAAATAAAATTAAAAGATAAAAACAAAAGAAAAGATGCAGATGGAAATTAGAAAGATGAAGAGTAAACTAAAGATAAAAAAGAAGGAAATAAATAGAGAATAAAACAGGAAGACATAAACGACATAACAAAACAAATAATAGACTATACAAACAGAACATTACAGATTAAAAAAGAGAAACACAAGCACACAAAGAGATAATTTTTTCTTATTAAATTCATAATTTACATTACACTAGTAACACACACAAAATACATTACAATTGCAATACTTGGTACAAAAGGGAAAAAAAAATCATATGGTCTTTATAAGGCTGTCTAAACCAAATCTATTAGTTTTATATTACATATCATGCTTGAATGACCAATTTCTAATACATAAATAAATTAAGTTCCTTTATTTAACATATTCAAAAGGAGTCTTCCTACTTTGAACTTCCATCATATTCAGTTATGAAGAAGTCTTTCATATTCAAGAGCCTACCTTCTGACTTGTCAGACTCAACCAAAGAAAATGAGATAATGCAATCTTCCCTTTTTTCTAATCATTTTTGATTGTCAAATGAGACTTTCACTAAATATCGAGTTGCAGATATAATTTTCCAAAAATAAATCTTTGATAAAAGTGTAGGTGTCCAACCTTTCTTCGTTTTTACTTTTTGATTTCCCTTCAATCAAAAGGATTCAAACAAAATGTTGCACAAGCCCTTCAATGCTCTTTTTCTTACTTTCTTCTTGTATTCAACGTACGTGGAGAAATAATGAGACATTGATACCCAAGGTTTCCACAAGTGAACCTCTGAGTGTTAATGAGACATATTGTTCATTGTAGTTTACAGATGTAACGAATTCAGGATTTCTGAACTTTTCACCATTTAGGTTAAGTAGTTCATGATTTAAGAAGATTGTGAAGTCTTTATGAAAGTATAATATAAAAAGAGGATCATTTAGGAAGATGAAGACTTAATAAAGAAACAGATATATATCTGGTTTTTCCTAGAGGGTTTCAGGTAAGAAAGACTAAATGAAAACAATTCTTTTGATAAAGAGGCTTTAGAGAAATAGAGATAGTTTTAAAAAAATTATGAGGGGTTGAATTTAAATAAGAAGAGACGAAGAATAAAAAAAACATAAATTTTAACAGGAGTGAATAAGGAAATGCAATAAGAACGAGGACGTGACAACACAAACAATATCGAAAAGACAACACAAACTCAAGATAAGACAGAAAAGAAATCACATGCATGCAAAACGATACATATAAGATAGGACAAGAAAATACATATAAAATAATGAAATAATAGTACAAGATACTTGACGAGGACATACATGGGTGATTTAACAACTTCTCGTTCACGTGTTTTACCAGAGTTGGTCGGACTTTTCTATCACATGATCTTCTAACCAGAGGATGAGTTTTCATGGTTTTGATCCTCCTTCTAATTTAATAGATGTAATCATTTGTTCTTTCTTTATTTCTCATATAATGATGAATCAAACATGCAATACACCAGAGGCAAGAACTTTGTCCATGAACCTATTGAGGGAAAGCTTCAGACCTTGTAGCTAGAGGATTGCCGTGGTGGCTCATTATGCAGTACATCTTATTTGAGGATAGTATGGTTTCATAATTATTTTGAGTGCATCATCTTGTTTTGATGAGGATCCCTGATTTGTTGCCATTCAGCGTTCCAAAAAGGATGTTGACTTAGGGTGTGCATTTCTTGACATTTCTTCCAAGGGATTTCATGCACGTGTGGATATACATTCAAATGATAAAAGTTTTAGAAAGATTTTCCTTGATTGGTTAGATTCATTGTTCAAATGCACTATAATGCTTCCATTATCTTGCACTAACAATTCTGTTGTATTTACTAATAGTACTTCCAATCAGAGGGTGAATATTAGTGTTAGTAAATAGACTTTTCTCACTTAGTAACTTATTATGCCTTACAGAAGCATGCAAGTTTAATCAAGTTTGTCATTGAAGAGTGATTTGCAAACATGGCAACATTAATAAAAAAAAACTATTTTTTTCAAAAAAAAACTTTAAAAAGAAGATGAAGTTGACATAAGAGAAAAAAAATCTGCAAGAACGCTTGATCTAATTTTTTCAGAAAAACAAAAGCAGTCATTTTGACCAGATTTTTTCAAACCATGTTTTGAAGGAGATAAGCACATTTAAGATCACATGTAAAAAAAAAAGAAAACACATACAATTTTTTAAACCATTTTCTTAGTAATTCCAGCATATAAGTATCTTTGCTCTTACTAGGTAAAGTGCTCAATTAAGTGACCGAACTCTAATACCAATTGAATATGTTGTAAAACACAACAAAGAGACATTGGATTTGAATTGTGTTTAACAGTTTTAAAAGCTATTTGTTTTTCTTACAAATATCGTTCTTTATTAAAACATTCAACTTATGATTGAAAGTGGTTTAGAGAGAGTAAGGTTGAATACTAAAGAAATAAAATGTGATAATTAAAAGAGACTAAAGAGACACAGATATTTTTATACTAGTTCACCAAAAAACTGTTGGTACCTCTAGTTCTCCCTTACAAAGGGCTTTTGCCTCAGTATAGTCGAGGACTTAATCCACTATTTCCAATAAATAGTTGTATAAGTATTCTTTACTCTGCCTCTTCATGCTTTGTGTATGTTTCTATAGCTTTTGCAGACTTTCCTTTTGGAACCGTTCTTCAACATACTAGCATTCTACCGTTGAGGTTCATGAGAGTCGATGTACCTTTTCAGGTACCTCTTCGAGAATGAGACTGTTGTGCCATTACTAGGTTCGTTTACATTAGTTCTAGTTTGTGTCTGATTTGACACAAAATATGTTTCTAGGATTCTTAGTCTTATTGACAGGATGTTACATATTCAATCCTATATCAGTTCAAGTGTATGAAAATACTTTGACTGATTTACATCAATTCTAATAACTCTCTACTGAGAGAAATTTTCATTCATGCTTTTTGACTTGTTCTTGGCTTTTTACAGAATTACCCTATTCGTTGTATGTTTATCTCTTATTGTCTTACTTTATTTACATAACCATTTCATCTTAAATACAAAGGGGGCGTGTCTAGTGAGATGTTTCTGTTGGAGGTCTTTTAGGGTATGACCTTTGTACTTCAAGGTCAAACATGTGTACTTCATCTGCAGAAAGACAATTTGTATCATCATCGGTTTCATCAATTTAACTATTAAAGATAAATCTATATGTGGTGCTCAGAGTTGACTCCTAGAAATTTTTATAAAAACCATAGGAGTAAGACTGTACGAGATCAGAGTATAGAACAAACAAGGTATTATCTTTTAGTTCATCAGAGCAATTTATTAGAGGAAAAAGACTTTGGATAACTATCAGAGGATTTCTTGCAGATCATTAACTTTTGTAAGAACGTTGACTTCTAATGAAGCATTGACTTTTTCTGAGTGTTGAGGAAAACACAGAAGAATTCTTGTAACGCTTATGTATTAGAGTCAGAGGAACATAATGCATGTTAGGTTCATCAAAGACAACTGAGGTGCTACGTTACTCGCATCCTAGAGTCAACTCATGCTTGCGATAATAAGGGCGCGCATCACCAAACTTACATTGTCAAGTTGAAGTGAAGTCTTGGTTTCTTTTGCTTTTGTCCAGTCATAAAAGGATAGACCTTTTATCGAGATACAAGCTTTGTTGGGCTTGTTTCTGTAGTAACTTTGTTTTATTATATCTTGCTCCATTAGAAGATTTTTAACACACTTGTTAACATAACTCTTACTTTTAATAGGCACACTTAACAAATATAATTAGGAGATAATTGTATTTATTTGTATTTTTTATCATCAAAACATTAACCAGAGAATTGTATTTAAAAATACTTTTGCACTAACAGAAGATAAATTGGTGGCTCATCCTTGAGGTTACAAAACTCCTAAATTTGTGACCTTTAATTGGGAGAACGACAAGTCAACAACGAAGGATATTGGAAGATTTATTGTGCAGTGTAGGAAGGGAAATCAAAAGGAATTCCAAAAGTTACAATTGTTCCTTTTATTGTGATAGGAACTTCGTGTATGTGGTATTCCTTTCTCCCACCATACTAAACATAGAATTGGACAGACATAGAAAGATGTTTTATGACAGATTCTACTAGCCGAACTGGGAAGACATAGAACTTGGTTTCTCGAGTAGTACACATCAAACTATTTATTCAGGAAAAAGAGAAGTGTGCTAGCCGAGATAGAGGCTCACACCTAGTCTCCATTATTGATATCGAGTAATCTCATGATGATATGTCAACTGATTCCACGACAGACATACTCACGATTGAACTCCTGAAAGGGGAAAAATCTTCTATTGTCTTGTCCTAAGGCTTTTATTTATTTATTTTAGGTTCGTGCCTTGCCCTATGGCCTGTTTACAGAAAAAGAATACTTCATTAGATAATAAAGTGGAGTATGCCTTTAATAATACCCAAGTTGATCATTATTTGATTATCTGCTTAAGGACAAGTAAATACAACTATGAGTTAGTCACAAGATACCCTCACCTAAGAAGATCCAATACAAGAGGTACTACAAGTGGCTCAACTTGTACAACCATTCAACGACCAATTATATCATCTTCGTAAAAACTATTCAAAATAATACAGACCCTTTGCTAGCCACAAATATAGCCATGGTGTCATTTGCTGAACCAACAATGTATATATCGGTTGTTAAGATAAAGATATCAGTACAACAAGTTTAGCAACCTAAAAATAAGGGAGTCGAGACCAAGCCAAGGATTGGGAAGCTGGAAAGAGTATCAACATTCAAAAGATTAAGTGCGTAAGTACACCAACCCATGGTAATCAAAGTCTACGAAACCTCACAAGGTCGAACATCTCGCGAAGGAGCTAGTCGACCAACACCTCTCCCATAAAAGCCTTGCTCCACCATGAAACGTTCATGCCAACATAGGGGAGCAATGTTATGGAGTCATACAAATCTCTACTGCTGATTTCTAGAGTCCAGGATCAAAAGAGGTATGTTCACCTAAGAAACGGCTTTTACAGCGCTTTTTTTAAGCCATTTACAGCGCTTTTTCAAAAAAATAAGCGCTGTGGAAACGAGCGCTGTAAATGATACAACAGCGCTTTCATAAAAGCGCTATAAAACATGTAAATACAACGCGCGCTTGTTATGCACATTTTACAGCGCTTCTTCACAAAAAGCGCTGTAATATGCACCCCGTCATATGAGTTATGGGTGTGCATATTACAGCGCTTTCTCACAAAAGCGCTGTAATATGCCCACCCATAATTTCATATATGGGCGTACATATTACAGCGCTTTTTCGAGAAAGCGCTGTAATATGCACACCCATATATGAAATTATGGGTGTACATATTACAGCGCTTTTATGAGAAAGCGCTGTAAT
The DNA here is from genome assembly GCA_002896215.2 of Cicer echinospermum. NCBI lineage: Eukaryota > Viridiplantae > Streptophyta > Magnoliopsida > Fabales > Fabaceae > Cicer > Cicer echinospermum. The sequence continues at coordinate 16,879 of PGTU02008117.1, forward strand.
ATGCCCACCCATAATTTCATATATGGGCGTACATATTACAGCGCTTTTTCGAGAAAGCGCTGTAATATGCCTACCCATAATTTCATATTATGGGTCTGCATTTTACAGCGCTTTCTCGAAAAAGCGCTGTAATATGCCCACCCATAATTTCATATTATGGGTCTGCATTTTACAGCGCTTTTCTTGTACATATTACAGCGCTTTCTCACGGAAGCGCTGTTGAAGGTGCACCATTAAAGCGCTTTAGAACAACATTTTACAGCGCTTTTTAAAAAAAGCGCTGTAAAATGTGTTATTATTTTTTTTTTTTTTAAACGCTGTAAATTAATTATTTGAAATGAAAAATGCTTTTTAGCTTTTTATGGCACTTTTTTTAAAAAGCGCTGTCTTTTATCATTGTACCCAAAATTATTTTTGATCCAAAATCACTTCACAATCAGTAGAACAGAACATATTACAGACAATCAGTAGAACAGAACATATTATAGACAATCAGTTCACACAATCAATAGAACATAAATCAGAACTCTGTAACTTTTTTAACATATATGTAACTCTGTAATTTACAACCTAAGTAACTACATTCAGATACATATATACAACCTAATTTACAACCTAATTACCTACATTCAGATCCATTATATAATAACTAACAGATCCATTATATGCATATATTGTGTCCTATGATCATTTACATATAATAACTAACAGAATATACATTATATGCACTAGCTACCATATAATATTCAGATCCCTTGCCCAGCACAAGCTATTTCCCAGAAAATCAAATAATTTTCATGTCAAGCACGTACTGACACCATTCTTCCTTTAATTCCATCAGATCTTCCTCAGAATATGATGGACTGGAATTGGCAAAGTACTGCAATATAAAAATTGAACATATTATATTAAGTTAGTATCAAATATGTAGATAATTTATATATGAAAATCATATAATGCAAATACCGTACCGTTTCTGGGATAATAGTTTTATTCTTCTCAACAATCTCCTTCATGAATCTCAATATGTAGTACCCACAGTCAATGTTATTTGTTTGACGAGGGCACTTTATTGAGATCCATGTAATGTTATTCGACTTCTGCTTCGACACTTTAGCACCTCTTTGAGCTCGATAAACTTTTAAGGCACTATCGAATGAATAAATGTGATTATTAGAGCATGAATATTATATATATATAAATATATATATGTAAGAAATAAATGAATATTACTTACGTGTCGAGCATATTCTTTATTTCGGGGTGATTGCTGTAATTGCCGTGCACGGGATCCAAATAGTATATAACTTCAGAGACCGCATTGATTGCAAATAGCACCCAATGTGCCCTACAACAACAAAAAATTGGTTAAGCAATTTTGTTTATATACACAACTAATAAATTAAATTATCATCAATTAAAAAAGATAAAATTACGTACCCTGAATTATATGGTGCCAAGAACAATTTATCACTTTCTTTATTTCTTAAAAACATATCTACAATGTAGTGTTTTACATTGTCTGGATCGAGTTTGAACATCGACATCTTATGCGGAGACAAGAATGAGTATTTATTTGACAGATTCCTCGTGCACACGACCTTCTCGTACAAAAACCTTCAATGAAAATTTTAAACTAGATTAATTACCAATACATTTAATTAATTACAAATAAATGCAATTAAAATATTTTTTACCTTATGTACAAGCTGATTACAGTAACACTCAGCTCCTTATGTTCGAGAAGATCGTACATTTGCTCCTTTTCGAGGTATTCAATATACTCATCTCCAAAGATGTCTTGATTCATTTGTACAATGGGCGAATCGTTGCTGCTGCCCATGTTCCTTTTTATTTGGATGTCAAGACACGCCCCGTATTTACCAAGGCGTGGCTGACTTTTATTAGGAGCAGCAGCAGCAGCGACCGATTTTCCCCGATCCAGATTTTTTGTTGCTGCAAGTTTTGCAGCTTTATTACCCTCCAGCCTTTGTAGTTTGGCAGCCCTATTAACCTCCAATTTTTGAGGTCTGCTGCCTTTTTTTGGCTGTAGGGGTGGTTTATTTATTTGGACCTACAAAAATGAGGTAAAATGTTAGTTTATTGAATCTGAAAAAATAAAAAACCTTAGGCAATAAATGTGACAAACCTTTTCGGGAGATGTAACTGATTTGTCCTTGGGAATCTTTTTTTCGAGGGCAACAAGGTGTGTGGGCCATGCCACGTAACTGCCAATAGCGTCGCTTAAGAACTTCATATCTCCATCGTTGTCCGGTATGGGCAACGGTGCAGTTGGTTCGAAAGCAACCGTAGGCGATACTTTGACATGGCCCGCGGGGATCGGAATATTGTGCAATACTTCTCCCGAAGTATTGTGCAATATTCCTTTTCCCACCTTCCGTTGAGTCGGCGAGGATAAGTATAGGACACATGTGGTGACACCCTACATCAATAGTTAAAACATAAGTACAGTTAATATATAAGTTTGTTTAAAACATAAGTAATTACATAAGCAAGTAAGTAGTAAGTAATTAATTACCTCGGGAATACGCTTCAAACCAACGTTGCAACTCCCGGTTTCACTCTCCATTTGTATTTCAGGTTGGAGCTGAACCGGAAGTTGCTTGTCTTTATTCGTATTCACCAAGAGTGCCACTTGCTCCGACAAGATTCTGAGCTTCTCTAATACTTCCTCGTTGGAAGGTTTTTGGCGCTTCTCTTGAGGAAAAAAGCTTTTGGGAGTTACGCCAAATCCTTTCCCCCTCACTCGACCGGAATACTCAGGGACATTAAACACTTTCCCAAGAATGTCCCTGCACGTATCCTTGTTGCCCTCTTGAGTTGCAGAACTTTGTTCAATAGTTTCCTAAAATACATGTAACATTAAAAAGATAAGTTCAATAGCATTTTTAAAATACAATATTAAAAAATATTAAAGTGATAATATACTTACACAAAGTTCTACAACTTTCTTGACATTTTCATTATCAACCACTCCATCTTTGTTAACACGCGCTTCCTTCCATAAGATATGACGACCCAAGGGTTGATCGGCTTGGGTGTCTTTTCTCTATTCGTTAAAATCATAAACAAAATAATACAAATTAGTTACACACTATAGTTTATAATACAAATTACAAGTGATGTTTAATTACTTACAATTTTTTGTTCAAGGCGTGCATATCCCATACGTGATTTCTTGTATGGGTGTTTTGGGTTGCTTGCCCGTTCGCGATTTGCCGTACTAATATTCTATATAAAAAAAAAATTGCAATTGTGTAAAAATTTAAAATACGCTACGAATATGAATAATAAAACACAAATGCTAATAAATTAATAACTTACGACAAACGCCGGGTCAGAACGTTTGGAAACAAATGCACTCCATTCATCCTTTGATATATAATGTTGATATATCTTTGGAGGTTCAGCTTTTGTGTTTCCTTCTCTATCTTTTAGATAGAAATTTGAGAGATGGGATCTAAATCCACGATGGATTTTCCCAGCAACTCTCAAAACATATGACTTTCGTTCCTCATCAAGAACAAAAGTGGTCTGCAATGAAAACAATCATAAGTAATGTATTTTACAGAAAAAACATTATAAATGACAAAAGAGTAGATCAAAATATTTACCTGAATGTCATTCCAGATGATATCTTTGGCATCCTTCAACGCCTTATCTCTCCAGTTGTCTATTGTTATTGGGACATTTTGACGAACAACAGCCCCAATGTAGCTTACAAACATGGAGCTGTTGGGGTCAACTGGCTGACCACTCTCGTTCCAGCCAACCTAATAAACTCATATAGTAAGTACATGCCCTAAACCCTAAAAAAAGATAAAAAAACACACAGCAAACAGAGTATATATATAGTATACCTCAAATTTAATGCCACTGCTCCGTGCTTTAATCACCCTTTGCATGATAGTTGCACCACGTTTGACTTCTTTTTCGTAAGTCTTAGAGGTGCCAACTTCTTCATTTTGAACTTCTAAATCTTTGTTTGTATCCATTTAACTACAACAAGTTCAACATGCACTTTAGTATAACATCAACAAGCTCAACATGGATCATGCATTATTATAAACAAACTCAACATGTATCAGTATATCTTAAAAAAGCTCAACATGCATTTTAATGATTACAAAAAATTTATAACATCAATACCTGAATAATGATGGTTCGAAGAAAGACGAAATGCAAAGAAAAGAGGGTTTGCAGAAAGTTCACTGAAATATGGTTCACAGAAATACGGTTTGAAGAAATACGTAATGAGGGTTACGTATTTCAATGAAAATATATTGTGTGAAATGGGAGAGATGATCTTGGATGGAAATAAGGTTCGAAATGAAGGAGATGATCGTGGAAACAACGTTCGTAAAGGACGGGATGATAGGGTTTGCAAAAGAAGAGAAGAAATGAAGGTTGAGAGATGAAGGTTACGTAATGAAGAGGAAACTGAAGAGGTAACTGTTATATATACGTAACACTTTTACAGCGCTTTTTATAAGCCTTTTTACAGCGCTTTTTTTGTAAAGCGCTCTAAAAGGCTTCTTTAGTTAAATTCTTAAAAGGCTCTTTTACAGCGCTTTTGAAAAATAAGCGCTGTAAAAGACCTCCGTGTGTTATTATGTTATTTGAATGCCTTTTACGCCTTTTACAGCGCTTTTGTCAAATAAGCGCTGTAAAAGACCTCCGTGTGTTATTATGTTATTTGAATGTTTTTTAAAGCCTTTTACAGCGCTTTTTACACATAAGCGCTGTAAAATGTCTCTTTATGTTAATTTTAAGAGGCTCTTTTACAGCGCTTTTTCCAAATAAGCGCTGTAAAAGACCTCCGTGTGTTATTATGTTATTTGAATGTTTTTTAAAGCCTTTTACAGCGCTTTTTACACATAAGCGCTGTAAAATGTCTCTTTATGTTAATTCTTTATGTTAATTTTAAGAGGCTCTTTTACAGCGCTTTTTCCAAATAAGCGCTGTAAAAGACCTCCGTGTGTTATTATGTTATTTGAATGTTTTTTTAAAGCCTTTTACAGCGCTTTTTACACATAAGCGCTCTAAAATGTCTCTTTATGTTAATTTTAAAGAGGCTCTTTTACAGCGCTTTTTCCAAATAAGCGCGCTTTTAAAAGGCCTTATTTGTTTTTGTGTTTTGTTATGTTATTTTTTAAAGCTCAACATGCAAAACCCACATAGTAGTAACTGGTCACCACCAAAATCCCTTCATCTTCACCAAACTCTTCTCCTTTTATGCATCTTCTTCACAAACATCAAAGCTTACTCTTTCACAATTCAATCTCCACCTCAACACCCTTTTTATCTCTTTACATTCTCTTTCCTTCTGAAATCGAAACTTGGTATTCAGGATCATTGCCATGTTGCGAAAAATGGGTTTGTGTCTGATGTTTTTGTTAACAATGTGTTTTTGGGTATTCCCATGATGCGTACAAGGTGTTTGATGAAATGGGTTAATGTCTGATGTTTTTTGGATTCCCATGATGCGTACAATGTGTTTGAAGAAATGGGTTTGTGTCTGATGTTTTTTGAATCCCATGATGCGTACAAGGTGTTTGAAGAAATTAGGTGTCTGATGAATATTATTTTTAAAGCCATTTGACAGCGCTTTGGCAAACAAGCGCTGTAAAATGTCTTTTTTACTCACTTTCAAAAGAGTCGTTTACAGCGCTTTGTGTGGAAAGCGCTGTAAAAGGTATAACACACTCATTATTTTATTTTTAAAATGATCGTTTACAGCGCTTTTTCCAAATAAGCGCTGTAAAAGACCTCCGTGTGTTATTATGTTATATTAATGTTTTTTAAAGCCTTTTACAGCGCTTTTCCACATAAGCGCTCTAAAATGTATCTTTTAGGTTAATTTTAGAAGGCTCTTTTTACAGCGCTTTTTCCAAATAAGCGCTGTTAAAAGCCCTTATTGTTTTTGTGTTTTGTTATGTTATTTTTTAAACAAGCTCAACATGCAAAACCCACATAGTAGTAACTGGTCACCACCAAAATCCCTTCCTCTTCACCAAACTCATGTGTTTTGTTTTATTGTTTTATTTTATTTTTGTGTTTGGTTTATTTGGGTTGGGATGACATTAAAAACCTTTTTATCAGTTCAGTTCAGAAAATAAATTAATCAGAACTTAGTATAAAACACTCAATTCAGATTACATGCATGAATTATTAGAAATGACTGAGAATCTCTCTGTTCAGTTCAGTTCAGTTCAGTTCAGAAAATAATTTAATCAGAACTTATTATAAAACACTCAATTCAGATTACATGCATGAATTATTAGAAATGACTGAGAATCTCTCTGTTCAGTTCAGTTCAGTTCAGTTCAGAAAATAATTTAATCAGAACTTATTATAAAACACTCAATTCAGATTACATGCATGAATTATTAGAAATGACAATGAGAATCTCTCTGTACAGTTCAGTTCAGTTTCAGTTGAATCAATTAAATAAAACAATTAAACATATATATACAGTTCAGTTGAATCAATTCAGATTACATGCATATTTACAATAACACAGTTCAGATTACATGCATAGCTTATATAAAACAATTAAACATATATATACATTAAGATGCCCTTCTTCTTTTCCTGGTGACATTCACATTTGTTTGTCCATTTACAATACGAAACGATGGATTAATCCAAATTCCCTCATCATGATCATCTCTAAGATATAAACCATCATCAGTTGAATCAATTTCATGTGGTTGTTGTGATGTTGCAAATAAAAGATCATTACCAACATCTTCATCATTATTGTTATCATCACTTATTTTATTGGTCGATAGGACAACAGACCATTTATCATTAGAAGGATCAGTGACATAAAACACTTGTTGAGCTTGCGACGCTAAAATAAAAGGCTCGTCTTTGTATCCCACCCTATTAAAATCGACAAGCAAGAATCCTGACTCATCAATCCGAACGCCATTATTATTATCGACCCACTTGCAACCAAATATAGGAACACGAAACGAAGTGTAGTCTAACTCCCATATGCGCTCGATAACCCCAAAATATGATAGATTTGCATATATTGGGTTTTTGTCTTTTGCACTTGAGACATGCATCGCTTCAGCTACGAGAGTGACTCCACTATTTTGCATAGTGGTCTGATCATCTTGTTCTTTGGTATAAAATGTGTAGCCGTTAATAACATAACCAGTGTAAGAAAAGACATGTAAGCTCGGACCATTTGCTAGCCACCTCAATCTATTTGAAATTGATCCGGGGTCTATATCAAATTTTGACATTATGTGATTTTTTAACCATGTTACAAAACTTCGATTGTGCTCTCGAGTTATCCAATTTTGATTCCTATTCATGTTCAAACGAGATAACTGATCAATGTGTATTGTAACATACGGTTGAACCTCATCATCATTGTGCAGAACATACAATTGTGCCTGCTCCCATTCTGTCCTTGATATATAGTCAGTAGTCTCCTTCCAGTTATCCCTTCTCCTGATAGTCTTCCCGAATGACGAGACATGGGAAGCCCTATGGATTCAACATTGGACAGATATTCAGTACAAAATTCAGCAGCCTCTTCAACAATGTATCGTTCAGCAATACAACCTTCTGGTCGACTTCTACTTTTTACGTACCCTTTTAATATTTTCATATATCGTTCTATCGGATACATCCATCTCATATAAGCTGGCCCACAAAGTTGTGTCTCCTTAACCAGATGAACAGTAAGGTGAACCATTATATCAAAAAACGATGGTGGAAATACATTTCAAGCTCACACAAAGTAACAACAATTTCCCTCTGCAATGTCGGTAATTTCTGAGGGTCGATCACTTTACTACAAATTTCCCTGAAGAAGAAACATAATCTAGTTAAGGCTAGTCGAACTTTTTCAGGTAAAATGGAACGTATACCTATTGGTAGCAAATGCTCCATTATAATATGACAATCATGGGTCTTCAAACCTTTTAACTTGAGGTCTTTCATACAAACCAAATTTTTAATGTTCGAAGAGTATCCTTCTGGAACTTTAACTTCGTGTAGAAATTTACATAAAACAATTTTTTCCTTTCTAGATAGAGTATGAGCGGCTGGAGGTAGATATGTGCGATTTCCTTTCTTTACTGGAGCCAGTTCATTTCTTATTCCCATATCGACCAAGTCCAATCTTGCATTGACGCCATCTTTAGACTTTCCTGGAACATTGAGTAACGTACCAATAACACTTTCAAATACATTTTTCTCAATATGCATCACATCGAGGAAATGTCTTACATACAATGACTTCCAATATGGCAATTCAAAGAAAATTGACTTTTTCTTCCACCCAGTTTTCACCAGCTCTCCCGCAAAAGGTTTGCCAAATTTATTGGTCAAACCTTGTACTTTTTCAAGTATTTGATATCCAGTCGGTGCTAAAGGAGCTTTACCTTCCTCTGATTTTCCATTGAATGCATTTCTCCACCAACGATACTGATGACTATAAGGTAAAAATCTACGATGTCCAAGAAACACATTCTTCTTACAATGTTTCAACCGCATCCAATTTGTACTCTCTTCACATATAGGACATGCACACTGACCTTTAATGCTATATCCTGATAAATTACCATATGCTGGAAAATCATTAATTGTGCCGAACAACATAGCCCTCAA
>PGTU02008118.1:0-11658 GCA_002896215.2 Cicer echinospermum
ATTATTTTGAGTATGATAATTTTGGTTATTAATGTATTTTAAAATATTAATTACTTTATTGAAACGCAAATTGAATCGCAAATTGAAATGCCCTATTCTTCTTTGTCAAAAATCACACTCCATCCTTTTGATCAAGATTCCTGCCACCACGACTATCACCAACGAAAACTGCGATCATATTAGGACTCCACGAAACACTTTCTTCCATTACCTATGCTTGGAATCACTAACTGTTAAACTTCAAAAAATGGGTTCTCACCCTCGTCATGGTTGTGTTGTCGAATTCCGGTTAGCACGTTCATCATCTTGAATAACTAATAGCATTTTTGGATTCCTCTTGTCGAAAATTTCAAGAGGCACTACTCATTTGCGTGTTTCGATGATGTTGACGTGAACCCTGTCGGTGCTCCAACGTGCTGTGATTTTAACTAACAAAGAACGTTCTCCGTTTTCTATTTCCAGAACCAAGAACGTTCTTTGTTTTCATAATCAAGATCAATCTTGAGTTATTTTCTTAAGCTTTTAACAAGAAATTTTAAATAGGTGAATTTACAATTCACATCCCCTTCCTTGTAAATTTACATTTCTACTTCAGCGTGGTGGCATAGTATCAAGCTTCCTAACCAAGTACTTCAGATTTAGAATGGTACCAAAGAAGGATGAGGAGTCTAGAGTATAAGAGCATGCATAACATTACTTGGTTTGCGTGTTTACTTACTTGACATTGTGGATTGTATCAATGTGTTACCTTCATTATTATTGTTAATTGTGATTTAATATGAGATATTGTTTAATTAATAATTTACATGTTCTTCTCAATTATTTTATACTATTACATATTTTCGAAGATCACCCCTCGTTGGCTTGTGTTTGACACTTGCGAGAGCGCAGTTATTTCAATTGAATCCAGGTTTGGTGAATTCTATCTTGAAACATTACCCGCGGTGGGAAACGAATTTTTCTTTATGAATTTTTTTTTTTTTTTTGAGTTATGAACTAAATTTTGTTTTGTAAACTCTATCGATCAATGTGTTATATTCGGAGATAAAAATTAATTATCTCTGAGTTTTGCACATGTTTTTATGTCAAAAATATGTGGTTAATAACCTCAACTATATTCGATGTTAGAGTATTTTTAATTAAGAATTTTTATGCAAATATCTTGTATAAGTGTGAATGTTACGTCCTGAGCCTTATATTTTAAAATGAAATTTTTTATACTCTATTTTAGGACCGCTACATATCTCTGTCAAAACTAGTGCATTTTATTTCAATTTGGGTTTAAGGTGTCACTAGAACAATGACCCTTAATTATTTTGATGATAAAAGAATTATTTTGTGGAAAGATTTTATTGCGCTAGTAAATTTATTTAAGTGTGCAGATTCTTGTCACATACTTTAAAGTCTTTACGCTACATCCTAAAATGAAAAGAAAAGATAAACAAGAAAATCAAGGCAATGCTTTGAAAGATCTGTTAAGCTATAACTATCTTCGTTAAACGTGTTTTCAACGCCCCTCTGTTGAATCTATTAATACAAGTTCACTCTGATGATTTTGCATCTAATAACCTTGGTAAACAAATTGATTGTTTTATGAAGTCAATTCTTTGAAGTCATCATTGTCATAAAATCAAAACTCTTATAAAGTCAATATTCGAACATCATTTGCTCATCATAGTAGACATATCAGCTTACGTGTTGATTGTATGTGTTAACACATGATAAGTAGTTGTTGTTATTCGCTTTTAGAAACTCAAATGCTTTATCAAAAACACCAACACTCAGGTCAATCACCATTCTCATGTATTTCCCACACTTTTGATATTTTTCAAACCTTAGAACTTCACTGAAATCCTCCTGAATTCTCGTATGGCTTCAAGTTTTGCATCTTCTTCTGTCCTCAGTGTCCTTTCTTTTGCATCCATTATGGCATGTATTATGGACCAACTTAATACTCTAAATGAACTTCAAATGGATTTTGCAAATCTCATTGAGAACGGGTTTGACTTCGTTGAAGATTTTGCTAGTATTGCAAGTATTTTAATACAGATCAATTGTAAGCTCTGAGACCTTCTAGTTAAAGATTTATAGAGGTTTGTTGATGGACGAACAAGATGGAGAAGTCTGAGTGTGGTTGTAGGGCATCCTTCAAAATTTTTCAACAAACCATTGTTGTTATTACCAAGTCTGATGAGGCATGATAAGAAATGGATATGAAATCAAGAGTTAGGCTTCTAAAATAAAAAGGAACTTTTGAAGATATCAAAGGTCAACTGCAAGTCAGTCCATTTAAAACCAATTTCATACCCTCAACCTTCGTCATTTGTTTAGCTCCTGATTAGATATAAATACCTCGTAGAGATGTTTGAGGCAACCCTAGATGAAGTTTCATAGCCCTTAAGTTATACAAATCCAGATCCTCTTAATACTATAACTTCCTACCTCCACACACTACCTCCACCATCACCTTCCACACGAACAGATCCACAACACCTACCCAAACAACCAATCAAGACTCAACAACACTTTCCACACTGTTTTTGACGTCTCATCACCTATGCTTATTAATCGAATTCATATAAGACTGAGATAGCGCTCGGTTGAAATGTCGACTTAGTTATTGAAACATCTCAAATGACTCACCTACTTCTACCTCCACCAAACTAGAATTTGAATCTTATACTTCCATACCCTTAGACCTAGCCCCTTTAATTCCTTTTCTTCCTTCTTGCTTAAAAAACCTTGACTTTTTCACTACTAAAATTAACAAGATTAAGAATTTAAATGCTCATAGTTTGGATCTCGATGAAGTACTAAAATAGTGACACAATGTTATTTCATTTGTCACAACTTGGATTAGTGAAAATATGGAGCATGGAATGCATCTGGCCGCTCAGAACTCTGGTGCTTTCAGACATACTGGTGAGATCATCTATCTTTGGGTCTTACATTTTTAGAAAGCTCAAGGAGATCACATCAGAAAGAACTTACAACTACATTAGAAGGTACATTGAGTGAAGATAACTTTCTCTTGAACTATGTTTAGCTAGAATCATCAGTGGTTGCTCTCTTGGCACCAATAAAGTTTCCTCTAATCATTTCACGTGTTGAGTTACCTCACTTGGATGTTCCAATTATTGTTGCTTCAGGTTATGTAGAGTTTGCCTCTAAGGCCCTTCTACACTAGTGTTTGACCAATCTCAATTTGTAAAGAAGGAAGACTTTGATCGACTGAAAGATAAAACTAAGGCGTTCATGGAACAAATAGCAAAGAATAAATAGTCCATTCAGAATACCTTAGGATGGGTCTTAGCTAGATCGACCAATCAAACCCTTTAGTTTACTTTTTTTTTCTTTCTTTCTGTGTATTGGTTTTCACTCTACTTTGTACTTTCCACTCCTTAATGCAAATTGTCTTTGTCTATTAAGCTAACTCTTATATCTTTGTATGTGTGTTTTACACTTTGTACAATTCTTTTTGTATGATGATAAAAATGGGAGTATATGTTTTTATAATTTTTTTAAACAATTTCTTATCTTTTAGCAAATCCTCCTTGTCATAATTTGTACTCCGCTCTTTTTCTCGAAAACCTTCTCATATCTAAGGGGAGTTTTACTCATTTACTTTGAACAACTCTACATTTATCACTTTATTATAAAATAAAAAATATTGTTCACAAAAATAGATGTTTGTCACCATCAAAAAATGGGAGATTGTACGAACTAAGTTGGTTTAAAGAACAATGACACTTAATTTTTTTTTATGATAACAAAAATTATTTTGTGGGAACAATTTATTCCGCTAATTAATTTATTTAAGTGTGCATATCGTTGTCATATACTTTAAAGTCTTTATGTTGTAGCATCTGATGAAAAGATAAGATAAACAAGGAAATCAAGGCAACTCTGAAAGTTCAATTAAGTTGTAACTAACTCAAATAAGCATGTTTTCAACACACATATACTGAATCTATTAATATAAGCTCACTCTGGTGATTATGCATCTCATAAACTTGGTATACAAATTGATTGTCTAATGAAGTCAACTCTATGAAGTTATCATTATGATAAAGTCAGCATTCTAACATCATATGCTCATCATGGTAGACTTATCCTCTAACTAAAGAAGCGCATGAGATCCTCTGACAGTGTCATCCTCTAGGCTTCCTGCCATTCCTATCATGATAGATTGAATCAATTATGAAGATGAATTTGGACAAGTTTTTAATCTTGATTACAGATCCATGAAGATTTGATACAAGTTATTATGTCACATTTTGAGTTCATGCAATCACAATGGTCAGAAACCCTAATGGACTTAAAACTTCTCTATAAAAGGATTTGTGGTCATCACTAAAACAGACAAGCAAGAGAAGAAGAAAAACAAATGAAAAATCTATGTCATCACAAATACAAACTCATGAAAATTCTTCTATTAGCTCTAAGTGATGAGAAACGTAAAATGCTTTGAAAATAAATTTTTGTAAACACTCTTGTGTGAGAGTCTATTAGAAAACTACTTAAACACTGTGACTGTAACCTTGAGCCCAGTAGTTCTTGTGTTGTCCAAATATACAGACTGTCTGACTAACTAAGATAGAAGGTTGAGAAGAACTGAACACGGTATAATTTGACTAGATGAGATGTGTCAGGGTGACGTGTGATACTGTGTTGAGTATTGATTAGTGGACTTACATCCATTCAGTTGAAGGGACTAGACGTAGTTGTCTGTTGGTGTGAGCCATGATAAATTCCTTGTGTTTCTCCTTATCTTCCTTACTTATCATTCATACACATTATCCTTGCTTTGAACTCACTTAGATTTTAATTTGTTTTAATGAGTTTATTTTGTGAAACAATACAACATATTCAACCTCTCCTATTTATGTGTGTTTTCCTTTGTACATTGAGAATATTCATTAGATTCCTAAAAACTCTGAATAAATTATTATCTAATGATTTTCTTCACCTAGATCAACAATACTTATCTATTTATCCCCTTGCCACATCTTGAATGCCTACTTGGTACCCCAATCCCAACCAATTACACAGTAGGCATGAAAGACATCTAGAAGTTTCATCAACATTGTTTGCGGAGTACAGTCTGTCTTATCTAGTAGACGGATAGATGAGTAGAATTATCATACATCATAAAAAATTCTCAAAGCTAGAATATTGAACCCCGAAGAGCAATCCTGCTGATAAATTCATCTAATTCGATTCAGCTACTTAAAAAAAACTAGTTAACTAGTGTAAAAAAGTATAGAAATCTATTATAATATATTAAATCAACTTATAACTTTCTTGCGCTTACACATTATCTATGCATACGCTATGTAATTGTCTTTGTTCCACGTCAGTCAAATTTCCAATGTGTAAACCTCCAAATTCTACCTTCTTTTTCCCTTCTTTTATCTATATTTTTACCACTCTTTTGTTTTTTGAGCATGCGCTACCTCTTTTCTTCACTTAACTACAATTTAATATTTTGGTAATGCATTACTCTTCATATGAATATATAGTTTTGTAACATGACATTTCAGTAACTGCATTCATTTTTCTTTTTCCATAACATAATTTTCTTTCATAATTTCTCATCGGTTCATTGTTCCCCTCCAATTAAATATTTATTCAATTATTATGTATGTCATATCTATATATTATTTCCCTCAAATATTATCTTCACTTCAACTTAATTAGATTGTAGTTGCCTCATAAAATATAAAATAAAATAAAATAGACAAGTGGTATACGTTAATTTTCCTACTAATAAATATATACCTTATGTGTCTTTGTGTACACATCATTATTTATTTATTATTTTTATAAATTATATACCACATTATTAATGATTTACTAAAATTAAGTTTTCACATACAACATTTTTCTTTTAAATCATATATTTTTATTTTTCCTTTTGTGTCTCTCCAAGGAAAATAGATGGTCTTTCTATTCTTTTTTCATAAAAAATATTGAACGTAATTATGATCTATCCAAAATTTCTGGTCTACTGACATGCACATGAATAAGTAATACTAGATTTCTTATTAATACGTTGAACTCAACAATAAATTAACATTTGACCTTAATTATAGATAATATGAAACACACACGACTTTCACTTCAAAATTGTAAGAAAATTGTGAATATAGTAGTTTGAAACTAAAGAAATTGAAAATTATATTAATACAGATGTGTGAAAGATTCAATAACATTAGATCTCTAGAAACTAATTATTAGAGACTAATTGACAAACTAATCATTTAAAATTTTGAAAATTATTTAAAAATGATTTACTTCATCGATTATATTAAACAATTCATCTAAATAATATATTTGAAATTCATTCACCCGCACAAAGCGGTCGACTCAACCTGTATTATTATAAAACCGTTAAATACTATAAGATGCAGTACATTTTTGTATAAAAATAAATTTAAAATATGACTATATATATGTATTGACTAAAAATCTTATTATGTATAGCTTTTAGGAGGATATGCTATTAGTTATTTAGTTGGCTAAATATTCACTACATAAGAATTTTAATGATTTGTGTACGGGTTTATTTGAGAGTTTTATGTTATGGAATCTTATTTAGTTACCTATGGTATTCATTTAAAAGGAATATCTTCTTGCACTCTTAAGTGTATTTTAATTCCGTAATTCGTATTACTAATCTATAATAAATTTTTATTCTTTAGAGTAATTATAACTATGAGACTAAAATCCACTTGGATCTTTAGGTGGCTTCTCTTCTTCAAGCATGAGCTATGTCGTTGACTTGCCTTTGAATAAACTCTACACTTGAGTTTTTAAAGACAAAGTAGAAAACAAAACGACAATCAGATAGAATAGCATCAAACTTCGAAACATCCACTTGAATTTGATGGAACGTATCAACTACATATTTGGAGTCCAATTCGGAATCATCTGATTCTATCAAAAGCTCTTGAGCTCATTGTAAAGCACTAAGAAATCAATAAATTTCACCTACCATAACTAAACACATAGGAGAAAACCATTGAGTTTTAACTAGGACAAAATTATCATTATTTTCACGAATGTGCATTCTGATTCCAACTCCAACTCTATAGACATGATTTTTTTATTCATCAATTATACTATATACAATTATTTCATACGTTATGCAATTTAAGCTTTAATTTATCACTCATGACTCATTAATGACAGTTAAAAGGATGATTAATTATTCATCAAAAATTTCATTTCAATAGCTCATACAAAACAAGACACAACTATTCAATACTTCAAAGAATCACAATGCAAGTTCTATTGCATACACACATCATAAAGATTATTATCTTATGTTTCGAACCACTCTTTTTAGTTTTAGTTCAAGCATGATAACGACATTATGAAATGCACCAAGCTACACCTATTTGTGTAACACATTCTCAATTCACACAGTTACTTCATAATAGTATTTCTCTATTGTCAATTATTGTTCAAGATCATATATAACTCACTATAATGGCATAGAAGGTAAATTTTTTCTCTACGATGTTAAATGTGTCGTCTCATAGAATTTTTTGTAAATGAATAATATTAATATATTTGAAAATAAATAATGGTTAAGTAATTCACTATCACTAGAAACTTTTATGTCTTATAACATCCACAACTTTTTTGCCTATAGTTTTTTTTACACCACTCTTGAAGTTTTATTTTACCGTGTCAAATAATTATTTGAAAAACTTATTTCACATTCTAATTATTTAGGCGAAATAATAGTTAAAGTAATTGAAACTGTTATCCATCCAAAATACCATAACTATAGAATTGGTTACATTCTATATTGAATTTTAATTTTTCTGGACAATTTTGTTTGTTTAACATTTTTATTACGTAAAAAACATTGTTATTATTTATGGTTTTGATGCTTAAGAAGTTTCTATTTTTCTTTGTAGTGTTATTTTCATATATACCAGCTATATCTTCATATGTGAAGAATTGTTTCATTGTTTTTTTAACAAACTACCACCCAATAATGAATGTTGTAACAAATCGTAAGACAAACAGTTTTATTTAGTGCATGCTTAGATAGATGGTGAGATTGACAGAATTGCGATGAACATATAAAATTGAAAATGTCAAAAAGTACATCAATTTATAAATCTAATGTTTCAAAACTAATATAAATTATATAAAATGAAGAACATATTAATTATAATTAAATGTACAGCTTTTTTTAGTCTTAGAAGAGATGATAAATTTCATCATAATTAATTCACACAACTGTGAGGTTTTGAGTTTAAATATGAGACAAGACGTACAAACTAGCAATATCGGCATTTGTTAGTTGAACTAGGACTTAAGGACGTTAAATGTACAACTTTAACAATAAAGAAATGCATAATTATTCAACAAATATATTATTCGAAGGAACACTTCAAAGAAACCAAAAAGCTAATTAATTCCACATTTAAAAAATATTAAAGACAAGAATTGCATCTCTAAAGTTGTAAAATCTTATGAATAGAATCATATTTCAATATATTTTGTATGAATTGTATTAGTAAACAATGTCGAACTCGATTAATTATGGTGAAATTTATCATTTCTTTCAAGATATATAAAAAAAAAAAACAAACTTGCTTATATAAATTATTCAAAAATATATTTGTCTCAGATACATAAATATTTAAGTATATTCTACTTTAAAACAAAATAATATTATTTAAAAATATATTATTATTATATTTACTAAATATTAAATTCTCCTTAACCGCACGAGTTATCTAGTTTATTTTCAGTAAAGACACCATTTTATATGTTACCTCATATTTTATTTCTACCCTAACATTTTACTTAAACCACTAATTTTAAAATAATTTTTTTTGTATCCATAAAGTTCAAATGTATTCTGAAAAACTTTATTTAATTATTGAAACGCAGTATACTTTTAGAAAATTCAAATTTTATGATCTATAAAATTATGAAAAACTATTTTTAAAATAAAAAATATATATCCTAAAATTCAAATATTACATTTAAAACAACTTAATCTTAAATTTTTCGAATGAATAACAAATTATGATTTTTAAAAACACTTGCCAAATCTAATTTTTTTTACATTAAAAAACTAAAAATGTAAATCCTATTCACTTATAAAAAGGAAGGGTACAAAAAGTGGGGCAATTATTTTAGTTTTTTATATTTCAATCATTTTGAGTGTGTGCATGAAAATAAAAACATCAACATAGCTGGCATGCAAGAATGTGATTATTGAAAGAAAAAAAAAAGTAAATGTGATTTAACTCCTTTCAATATTTAAATGTTTATGGATCTGATTATAACTCTATCATAAGCATGCTTTTAAATATCTTATAAGTATTTATTTATTTTAATTATCATGGTTTTAGTTAATATTAAGATTTATTTAAATAAATTGTTATTTATAGCTCTTAGATTTATTATGTGTTAATGTTTTTAATTTTTTTTTATTAATCAAACATTTCATGTAATTCTTATTTTATTTGTTGGTTCAGTCAAACAGATTGATGGTTTGAGGAAAACATTACTTCTTAAATAATGAAGTTATTGTTATATTGCTTAATGAGGAAAGGATTACAAATTAAGAATAATATTATATATTATACACATATTGGTGGATGAAGTTATTGTTAGATTGGTTAAGGATGAAAGATTCTATCTCAAACTTAGAATAATAACTTATATAATATATATATATATAATATATATATAATAATATATATATATATACTGAATAATATCTATATAGGCTAAATACCACATGTGGTCCCTTAACTTAATTTTGGTTAACGATTTGGTCATTTATCTGTTTTTTTTCTTCCCGTTTTGGTCCTTTATATGTTTAAATAATTTCAGCGTTATCCTTTAAGTGGGGTTCCGTTAAAAAAAAGTTAAAAAATCTCTCTTCCGTTTTCTTTTCATTTGGAGTTTCTCTTACATTTCTATTTATGTTGTTTGGTTTCTCTTCTCATCTCCCTTCTCCAAAATCTCAAATCCTCAAATTCATGATCCCTAAATCCCCAAAGAAAGAACTAATCTCCCTTCATCTCTCCCTACCATGGAAAATTGTTCCTGATTCGCTTGTTGTTCCTGCAGAATTCATTTTTGCTTCATTCATAACTCAGAATTCATTTTTGCTTGTTGTTCCTGTTTGCTTCAGAATTCATTCGTTCATAACTCAAAATTCATTCATAACTCAGAATTCACTTCCTGAATAGGATTTTCCATGGAAGGGAGAGAAGAAGGGAGAAGGGAGATGAGTTATTTCTTTGGGGATTTAGGGTTCATGAATTTGGGGATTTGGAAATTTGGAGAAGGGAGATGAGAAGAGAAACCAAACAACATAAAGATAAATGTGAGAGAAAATCCAAATGAAGAGAAAACGGAGGAAGGATTTTTTTACTTTTTCTTAACGGAACTCCACTTAAAGGGTAATGCTGGAATTATTTAAAAACATAAAGAACCAATACGGAAAAAATAAATAAATAAATGACTAAATCGTTAACCGAAATTAAGTTAAGGAACCACGTGTGGTATTTAGTCTATTATATATATACACATATTGGTAGATGATGGGCCAAGAAAAAATAATAAAATTAACCAGATAGTTGGCTTTTGTACCCCTCAATTTATCTTATACCCCCTCATTAAAAAAATTATGTTTAAAATATCCAAACTAACCCTTATTAAAACTGTAAAATTTTAAAAGAATTTTTTTTACCGGAAATTTCTTGATAAATGAAATTTCCGGTAGTTATATAATGAAAGAATTTTTTTATCGGAAATTTTAGAATTAATGAAATTTCCAGCAGTTATAAATGAAATTTCCGTAGTTATAAATGATGTTTTTTACCATGAAATTTCCGATAGTTATAAATGAAAAAAATTATTTACCGGAAATTTCAAGATGATGAAATTTCCGGTAGTTATAAATGAAGAATTTTTTTACCGGAATTTTAGAATGAATGAAATTTCGGTAGTTATAAAAGAAATTTAGAAATAGAACGAAATTCGGGCAGTTATCATTATTATTTTTTTTATTAATTTTTATTTATAAAAAAAGTTATTATAATATAACAAGTTTGTTGACTAAATGTGCCACAAACAAAACGTGTCGCTAATATGTTGGCCTATAAAATTAAACAACAATTTTCTTAAACAACTCACTCCTATCTTTTATTCGATATATTTTATAAAAATAACAATATTACTATTAACAACTCTCTGCCTATGTTATTCCGACTAATAAAAAAAATTAATACAAAATAGTTAAATATATTAAAAATAATAATCAACAAACAATTTAAACAGATATATAAAGTTCAATAATATAATTTACTTTACTTATTACATTTATACTATTCTATTATATTATAATAATCATATTATTAATAATTTATAAAAATTTGGACTTCTGAAATATATTATAATTATTTTTGTTTTACTAATAAACAATTTTGTAATTGTAAAAATGAGAAGAAAAAAAATTTGTAAGCCTAATACATGATGGCATCGTGGGGAAATTTCAATGAGGAATGAAATTTTCCTCTTGTAGTTATAAATCAATACCGAAAATTTGAAATTTCTGGGAGTACAAAAATGAAATTTCCGATATTCATTTATAACTACCGGAAATTTCAT
>PGTU02008124.1:0-10105 GCA_002896215.2 Cicer echinospermum
CAAACTGTTGTGTTTCCTTACACCCTTGTCATGAAATCGATTTCCCAATCGATTTGCTTTTAGTCCAAAAGTCAACTTTTGTTGATTCTTGTGTTCAAGCAACTTGTTCAAGTGTGGTAGGATTTGATTGTTGTTCTGAAATTTGCTCAATTCAAATATTAGATTTATCATGTATTGTATGAACATGTTGAATTATTAATTATGTCAAAAATTAGGAATCAAAGGACAAAATCCACAATCTGCCCCCTTTTTGGTCATAATTGACAATTCGATTACAATTGTAGACTTGAGGCATTTTCAAAAACAACAAGGCATAAGTGGTATATAAACTACATTATTAATTATTATTTCGTATCAGAGCAAACTTATATCATAAAGTACAAGCAATAACAACAATGCAAACAAACATCCTCAATGCAACTGGTCAGTTATTAATATTTCTCCTCTTTGTCAGTTAATCAAAAAGGTAGAAAAGTAATTTCTCCCCTATGTTAAAGAACATATGCATTGGGTTTTGAAACATATAACAAGTGCATCAGAACAATGAAGTTTACATGTATAAAGCAAAAATCAATCAATGCAATAATTGAGCAACTTAGATGATTAAGCCAAAAAAATAACATTTATAAAAATTCATCATAAAATCACAGAAATATAACAGGTCAGAGCAAACGTACTGAAACCTAAGGGTCCTAATCACCTAGTGTAGGGCTGGTCCTCACTATCATCTAGGGGAGAGGTTGAGACCGCTGTATTAACCTCAGCAGGTGTCTCCTCACGTGAGTCTCAAGGTTAATTAGGGGTTTTGGGTTAGGTCATCTGCAGCTTGTCGACAATATCCGCGACATCTTCAAATGACAGTTTGATGCGGAGGTGTGTCCTGATGGCATCCCACATCGTTGAACAACCGATTCAAGGAGGCTTCATAGCTCCTTAGCGTGCTTCCAATCTGGTCTGAGATTCCAATACTTTTGGCATTGTGTGCCATCTGAGCTTCAATGAATTCTAATATTCTGTTCCACAAAATCAGGAGTAGCAGATTCAGTGACGGTGAGGCTGAGACTGAGGTTGAGGTTGGGGCTGGACAGGGTCAGCAGCTGCTTGATGGTCTTATCCATTGCCATGTAACCGTTCAACTGCATCTGATTCACAATCGATTCACCAACACCAATGTCGTTTTAGCAGATTCCTCATTTCCAAATGAGACCTGAAGTGTTTGAGAATTTTAGTGATCAACTGTGGATAAGGCAAGCATCAGCTTGCTTTGAGATGCTTCCAACATGTGCCTATAGCACAATCCAACACCAGCTCAACCTTAACTCTTTGGATAAGCCCCACGCAGTATGATGTCAACTTCTGGACCACTGCATGAGATTCCCGATCGTGGAACCAGCATACGCGTCAAGCATACAATCAACATCCTCTGTTGAACCTTCATCTACGCATGGGTCAGTGAAATCGATTCAACAAACCCATCGACCATCAGGTCTTAACTGCGGTATGCCTATCAATGTTTCTTCCCAACCTTCATCGGCAGTGTCGGTTCTGTGCTGCATCAATAGATTGTCGTAGAAAGGCAATCCAGATAAAGTGAGAAATCATCAACATCATTGTAATCCTTTTTCCCTTAACTGAAGCATAAAACCTTCTTCAGTCATCTTGAATGTAGAATAAAACTCCGTCTGATCAGCCTTGGATAGCTGTCAAGGTGTAGAAGACAGAAAACTTTCCAATCCCATGAAACCTGATGGTGGTTCGAAAGTGGAATTCCACACATCAAATATTCAAAAATCCAGGTTCTAGCTTCATGAATTTTCCTTTTTGCGAAGTCTGTAGACAGAGGATGGCTGTACCTTCCTTTTCCTTAGGATGCAGACTTTCTTAGGAGTGGAGAAGAATTAGGCGTCTTTCTCCTTTTCTGAGTAATTCTCTTTCATGGCATCAGCCATGGCTTTTCAATGGGGTTCTTCCGTTTCTTCGGCTTTTCACTGGATTGGGGCAGGAGCTTTTCCTTTATCTTTTGCAAGTATTTTGTGAGTTGGGATGGGTACTCTTTTTGTCAAAGTTGGGGGTGGTGATGGTGTTTCACTGGTGGAAGAAGATGATGGAGATGGAGTGCGTGCTTGAGTCTGTTTTACACGGGCCATATCAACAATTTTGTGTAGATTCGAAGTAGGTAGAGTGTAGAATGCAGATTCAAACAAATGCAGATACAGAAGAATGAAGAACACAAGAGAAAAGCAGAGAAAATTTGGAAAACAGAGTGCAGAAATCGATTTAGAACTGTTCCTTTTATACTCTTGACCTAGTAAATCGATTTCCCAATCGATTAGGTTACCGTTGCTGGGAATCCTCAATCGATTCAGTAATGATGAAGTCCAACGGCTAGTAATTTTGGAGTAACGGTCATATTTCAAATCGATGTTCAAATCGAATTCCAGTTTTACTTAATCGATTCCCAAATCGATTGTCTTAAGGTTGAACACTTAATTAATCGATTTCCAATCGATGCTCTCAGTGAAGGTTAAAAAAAATTTCTGAAATTTTGAATCCTGGCGTAAAGTAAATCGATCACCAATCGGATTTTATAACCGATTTACCATGTCTGGTAATCGATTTCCAAATCGATTTAACTGGAAAACATTATGAAAAAGTTACCAGAATCAACAAAAACTCATACTTCACTAGGTCAATGATCCTAGGTTTCATCCTTATGTTAAAACTTTCTTATGGCAATGCTTTGTGGATATCAGCTAATTGTTCTGTAGTGTTCACATTACTCAAGTTTGATAACTCCATTCTGAAAGTAGGTCTCTTATGAAGTGATGCTATTACCTCAATGTGTTCTTGTCCTTGAATGCATTACTGGGTTCTTGTTATGCTGATAGCACTTGTGTTATCACACCATTATCGCACTGTTCCCAAATCGACCCGAAGTCCATGTACATGCTGTTTCATCCACAAAATATGGTCCACAACAGCTCCCCAGCTGCTATGTATTTCAGCTTCTGCAGTAGGGACATGCAATACTTGTTATGCTATTTGTGCTGAACAAGACACCTAGAGAATTAACCAAGCAGATGACATGTTCCTGATAGTACTCTTAACCTGGTCAAGTTACAACCAGCAAAGTCTGCAGTCTGAATATAACCAACCAAAGTTAAAGTTGACCCTTTTGATCACCACAAACCAAGACTTTTATACCTTACTAAGTATCTGACAAATTCTCTTTACTGCACTGAGGTGAGTTCCTTCGGATTCGAATGAACCTTGCACACATACAACACAGATGAACATAATATTATTGTCTCGGCTTGCTGTAAGTAGAGCAGAGATCAATCATACCACGAAATCTAGTGAAACTACAAGCTTACCATTCTCAATCTCGGGTCTAAGAATATTTCCTTGATCTCATGTGGTGTATCAATGGACTTAAGTTTATCAAAGTTAAATTTCTTTATCAAATCAGGAACAATATTATGATTGACTTAATGAGTAAAATGCCCTTGCTTGCTTTGAGGTTTATTTGAAAATCCCAAGAAATATTGAACAGGTTTCACCCTCAATTGACATTTTCAAATTACCTTTCAATTAAATTTTCCAAATTCTTGGCAAAGTTTATCAATTGTTGATCCAAATTTCTGTCATAGACCTATAAATTTTGGACCGCAAGATGTATTTTAAGTAGATTTGTAAAGATGTGTCTATTAACATTTCCTCTTGAAAAATTTTGTTGAATGAGGAAGAGTGTCTGAGTTTCTGCTACCGAAGCTCTTGGAGCTTGTTTCAACCATAGATGCCTTTGAGAGTTTATACACATGGTTAGGAAAATATGGATTTTCTCCTAAAGACTGGTGTTTGACTCACAAAACTTCCTCTTGGAGGTCTCCATTGAGAAAGGCACTTCTTCACACCATTTGATCATGATTGAAGTCCATGATACATGCATAGAGCCAATAAAATTCTTATGGCTTCTAGTCTAGCTACGTGGGCATAGTCTCATTCAAAGTCTATTCCCTCCTCTTAGGACTATCTAACCCTTTGCAAACTAATCATCGCTCTATTCCTAGTTATCACACCATTCTCATCTAACTTATTTCTGAACACCCCCTAGTTCCATTATAACATGCTTACCCTCTAGCCTATACGGTACAAGTGTCCAACACTTGTTTCTCTCAAACTGGTTAACTCCTCTGCGATTAGCAAGTATCCACTCACTTCTAAAAGGCTTCACTTAATGTTTTTAGGTTCAATCTGAGATACAAAGGCTGTAAAGTTACAAAACTGATAAGGCTTTCTCCTAGTTGCAAACACCTTTAGAGATATCGCCTATAATGTTGTCTAAAGGGTGGTTTCGGTTTGAACTTCCAATTCCTTAGGCAACTCACAGGTTTCTATAGGTTCTATAGGGCAGGTCGCACTAGTTGAGGGTCAGCTACTAGGTTGTTCTCTAGTGGTTCAGATTCTACAACTCATTCAAAATGTCAATAACCTATAGAAGGAGTTTTTTCAGTTTTCTGTAAAGTTCATTCAACTTTACATGAACTGATCTTTCTATGGTTTTTGTTCTTTTGTTGTAGATTCTATAGGCCTTACTAGTTTGGAATATCCTAAAAGATCCTTCATCTGCCTTAGGGTCAAACTGTTCTAGGTGTTCTATGCCATTAGTTTAAAACAAGCGTGTCAACCAAAGATCTCTAAAGTATAGGACAGGTTTGGTTTTCTACCCTTTGTAAAGCTCATAGGGTGTTTTCCTAAGCACGGCCTATGAGAACTTATTCACACATGGTGTGCTGTAGTAATTGCATCTGCCCAAAAGTACTTAGGTAGGCTGGAGTCCTTTAGCATGTCCTAGCTAACTCTTCTAGGATCATTATTTTCCTCTCACTACCCCATTCTGCTGTGGTGTCCTAGGAGCTGATAGATGTGGTTGATTCGCATTTGATTCACAATAATTTGAATAGATCATTTTGGAATTCCACCTCCATGATCACTTGATTTATTGAAACAATTTTCAAATCATTCTCTTTTGTACTAAAAGCAGACAAACTTTTTAAAACAGAGAATCTATATCACTTTTATGAGCTAAAAAGTAGTCCATGTGAATCTAGAATATCGTCAACCAGGCACATATCCATACAGGTTTCCACCTAAACTCTTAACTTCGGCAGGTCCGAAAAGGTCATGTGAATAGTTGTAAAACTCTATTTGTTACTAACCAAGTCTTAAGAGGGAATGGAGTCTTAACCAGTTTACTTTTCTCACATGCATCACACAGTCTATCTTTAGAGAACTTCCTATTTGGTAGACCTAAGACTAACTGTTTGCTGACAAGTTTATTCAATGATTATGTGTTATGAGCAATCTTTTATGCCAAAGCCATGTTTCATCTGAGTTGGATAACAAAGCAGCATACAGCATCTAGGTACATAATTGAAATCCAACATGTAATGTTGTTAATTCTGTCCCCATTAGCTTTATGTGTTTGTCATCTTTATGCTCAATAATGCAAGATTGTGATGAAAAACTTACTTGAAACCTTTGTCACATAGCTGGATTATACTCAGTAAGTTGTGCTTTAATCCTTCAACTACAGCACGTTTTTTATTACTGCAGTTGTTCATCGCCTACATCACCAACCAATGATTTTCCTCTGTTGTTATCACCATATTTGACAAAGCCTCCTTCCTTTGAATGTCAGGGACAGGAATTTGGAGTTGTCACCAGTCATGTGCTTTGAGCATCTGCTATCTAAAACCATGAGTGTTTCGTGGATGTCAGCACACTGCCAATACAAAATCAGAATTTTTGTTTTAGGTCCCCAATTTAAATTGGGTCCTGGTTGGTTAGTGTCAAACACAGATTCTTTTCTATCCAAACTGCTTCCATCCTTGATGGCTAATTTTTTAAATTTGCAATTAGACCACAAATGTCCCTTTCTGCAACAGAAATGACATCTGCCATCAAAGATGAATGTTTATTTGGTTAGTAAAGATGTCATACATTATCTTAGCAATAGCAGATTTTTGACCATGTTTGACATTTCTGGTTTGCATATAACCAATACCAGATCTGTTTTATATTTTTTCTTTTGACTGCATATTTGGTGTATACCTAAACCAGATTTTTCATGAACATGTCTTTGATTGCTAAGTATGACATTTAGCTTATCTTTTACTATTTGCAAAATTTAAATAAATCAGATTTTAATGATGCAACAGTATTTTCAAGTTCAAATGCACTTTGCAGATTTTTCTTGTGAATCCTTTTTCAGTTGTTCACATAAATTTTCAATTTCTTTATGTTCAACATTCATTGTTCAAGCATTTTCTTTGTGCTTAACAACTGTTTTATGGAATTCACATAATCATCATGCAGTTCATTGAAAGCTTGCTTGTAGTCATCATATGTTGGATTAGGATTGTGAACTAACCTCATTTCTGATTCTGAATCTGTATCTGCCATGAGACACAAGTTGACTTCTTCTTCATCAGAGATGCAGAGGATTCATCGTTATCATTCCATGCAATATAAGTTTTCTGTTTTTGGTGACTGGTTCCTTGCCTTTGATTTTGTAGCTCTGTTCTTGTTTTGCAGTTTGTAGCATTCTGACTTTATGTGACCAGTTTTACCACATTCATAGCATGTAATGGTCTTGTGTCAGTAGTCTTTGAGCTAGATGGTTTTCTGAATTTGTTGTCTTTCTTCTTCAGAAACTTCTTGAATTTCTTGACAAGCAACCCGATTTCCGGCTCTTCAGATTCACTACTGGATTTATCTGAGCAGCTATCTGATTCGGTTTTCGATTGCTGAGCTTGAACCTTCAGGGATAGTCCTTTCTTTTTGCGACTTTCCATCTCTGATTCGTCCAGTCGATGTAATTCCATCTCATGTTCTCTTAGTTTTCCAAACAAAGTTGCAGTCGTCATCTTTGCTAGATCTTTAGATTCTGCTATGGCTGTTATCTTTGGCTGCCATTCTCTGGTTAGACATCTCATAATTTTTCCAATCTGCTGTTCATTATCCATTGCTTTCCCAATGCATGAAGATTATTCACAATGTGTGTGAATTGGTTTGCAGATCATTGATGGATTCGTCCCTTTTCATGCTGAATAATTCATATTCGTGCATCAGTGTGTTTACGCGAGCTCTCTTCACGTCTGTGGTTCCTTCATGTGTTTTCTTGAAGAATGTCCCACATTTTCTTTTGCTGACTTGCAGTTTGACACTCTAAAAAATCTTCTGCACAAAGAGCAGATGTTATAATGTTCTTCCGCCTTTGCATTATAACCTACCTTTTCTTGTCATCATCTGACCAGTCGGCTCTAGGCTTTGAGAATCATTGAGTCATTCGTTCCTGCAATCTTGGGAATATATGGACCGTTTTCAACAGCGTCAAGGATGTCTATGCCACTAGGGCTTCCAAGAAGATAGCATCATGTGCTTCTAAGTACATATAAGCTGTTCCGTTGAAAGCTGGAGGTCTTGCTAACGATGCGCCTTCTCCAGAAAAATCGTTTGAGGCCATAGTGCTTTTATGAGTGTTACCTCTCGAAAAGTTAGGCTCTGAGGCCAATTGTTGGTATATATTGACCTCTAATAAGCGGAATATATCAGAAATGTATCAGTTCTTTATGAAATTAAATCAATTTCATACACACAACGAAATTAATTTGTGGCATACAAGATTAGCAAGTTTTATTAGATTGATATAGAGATTAACTAAGATGCATACAATTTCAAATTATCAGATTAAACAATATTACTTATCACAGAATATGTTTAACTTGCATCTAACATTAATCACATATACAGATATATCAATATAGTAAATCAAAGGGTTAAGGGTAGAGAATGACTTGCACAAGAATTTATTACTGGTTCAGTTGTCAACTTGACAACCTACATCCAGTCCTGCAAATCCAAACGGATTTCAGATTTTCATTCTCCAATAGAAAGAATCAAATACAGATTGTCCAGTTTCCTTCCCGAAACCTATCTATCTTAATGATCTCTTTCCTATTGATCACCCTCTGATCCTTGTAATACTCGAGCAACCTACACAGATCAACAATCTTTCTTGTGAGCACACCCAAAAGTAGTCACCAGTTTCTAGCTGGATTTTTCTCGCTTTCGTTTTGTTTAAAGAATTATTACAAACAGAATACAAGGAAGAACAAAAGTAGTCATTCAATCTTGGTCAATGTGGGCTTCTCACAATTCTGGATATTCAAGATTTGTTTATGAGAACCCTTGTCTTTCAAGATCACTTTTTCCAGCTATCTTTTTGATCGTTGATATCCTTCTTTTTCTTTTTGATCTGAAAAAGTAATCTCAGTGTATTAACCAAGTGTTATTGTATATCAAGAATATTCAAAGTATATTTCAGATGATTCATTATCATTATTTATTATTGAAAGACAGATTGAAGACAGTTTATATAGTTTCTGAAAACTATGAATCAAATCGATTTACCAATCGATTTCATAAGTGAAAAAACAGTCTAATCGATTTGCCAATCGATTATCGTGTGTCTTGTTTTTCTTGAATCTTGAAACTATATAAAGCCAATCGAATTTACCAATCATTCTTTAACAAAAATTTTTCAGTGATTAGTTAAGACTGATATGAATCGATTTCGTAATCGATTGCAGATTGTTATGTTCAAACTGAGACACATAATCAATCGATTCCTAATCGATTTATTCAAGCCTTCATAATCGATTAACAAATACTTAAAATCGATTTGGTCACATGCTCAGAGTTACTGGGTTCCAAAGTTCTGTCAATCGATTTGCCAATTCGATTGTTGTTTAGTCAGTGACTCAGCTATTTGATTTACTAATCGATCGTTGCCATCGTTTGTATGTAATTTGTTAAAACGTTCTTACCTGGGATTTGGTTCAATCAGATTTCCAATCGATTTCGACCAAATTTAACTTTGATTGAATATTAACAAATAGATTGTTCCAATCGATTTGTATGTTCACAAGAAAACGTTATTGCAGTGATTTTTCAGTAATCGATTTGCCAATCGATTACCCTTAAAACTGGGGTATCACTGTGACTTGGCCAATCGATTTCCCAATCGATGTATTTCAATCAGGTTTACTTTGTGAGATGTATAATCGATTTGTCAATCGATTACCCTCAAAACTGAGGTGCTACTGACTTGTGCAATTTTCAATTTCTAATTTAGTCAGTCGATTACCCAATCGATTATACCAACACAAACAGTTGTGTTTCCTTACACCCTTGTCATGAAATCGATTTCCCAATCGATTTGCTTTAGTCAAAAGTCAACTTTTGTTGATTTCTTGTGTTTCAAGCAACCTGTTCCAAGTGTGTAGGATTTGATTGTTGTTCCTGAAAACTTGCTCAATTCAAATATTAGATTTATCATGTATAGTATGAACATTGTTGAATTATTAATTATGTCAAAATTAGGAATCAAAGGATCAAAATCCAACACATATCTATATTAGTTCTGCCAAATAGCGGCTATGAAAGTACTATGGCGATATAGTATACTCGAATTTAACACAGCTATTTTTTTGTGATCTGTGTATATTGTATATCTTGTAAAATGGTTAATGGTCCTTTGTGCATCAAGTATATATGATGGATGTGCTAAAAGGGTTGTGAATGTTGAATATTGCTTTACATGTTGCTTGGTGAAGGAAAATAATTTGGTTCAGACTTCAATTGATGTTGATCCTTGATAGTATTTAGTACTAATTCCAAAACTAATTCATTTTCATTAATTTACTCTTTTTACTGTTTAGCATACATTGTTTTGTAGATAGGTAATGGAATAAAAAAAAAAGTGTGCCGCACTTATTCATTCCAAGTTTTGACCTTGATACCTGCTGCATTTTTGCCCTTATCAAAGTAAAAGCTAAACAATGTCACTGTTACAATAAGTTGTTAAGATTTATTACCTCTCTCAGATTAGTACAAAATAATGCAGAGTAGTTTTAGCTAATTAATGAACTATACCAATTATCTTTATTATGCTTATGTCAAGCTTGTAACATATAATCATAAACTTATAAAACTTAATTTTGCTTATTGCTAAACAGAGAATTCACTGCCAATTAGAAAG
>PGTU02008125.1:0-10967 GCA_002896215.2 Cicer echinospermum
TTTTTCCAAAAAGCGTTGTAAAAGGTGCATTCAATAGATGCATTATTATGCACCTATTACAGCGCTGCCTTTTATTTTATTTTTTTAAAATCTTTTTCATCCAGAATCAGTTCATAATCAGTTCACACAATCATTTCACAATCAGTACACAACAACAAAACTATATAACTTTACAATTTAACTTTATAACTTTACATATTTACACAATCAGTTCACAACATATTCATATACATATTCACATATTGACAACAACACAAAACTATATACATATTCATATAACTACATATTCACAACTTTTCAAATGTTCCCTATTCATATACATATAACTATCAGAACTACACAGAACATAACTACCATATATTCATATAACTATCCTTTGCAGCATGCCATTTTCCAGCAAATCAAATAATTTTCATTTCAATCACATACTGACACCAGTCTTCCTTTATTTTTATTAGATCTCTTTCAAAGTATGTTGGACTAGAATTGTCAAAGTACTGTGCGATATAAAAATTGAACATAAATAAGTTAGAATCAAATATATACATAGTTTATATATGAAAATCAAATAATGAAAAAATCGTATCGTTTCTGGGATTATAGTTTGATTCATATCAACAATCTCTTTCATGAATCGCAATATATAGTACCCACAGTCGATGTTGTTAGTTTGACGAGGGCACTATAAAATAAAACATATAAGTCAATAAATATTTGTGCATTGATAGCAGTATAAGTTCAACATACATTTTAGTGAAATAAAAAACTAATAAATACAATACCTGAAAAACAGAAGAACAATAGGGTTACGACGCAAAAATACGAACAAAGAAGAACATGGCAGAAATAGGAACGGTTCGTAGGAGAGTAAGGTTCGCAGAAACAAAGATGGTTCGCAATAATAAGGAGAATGAAGAGGAAACAGGTGTATGAAGTTTACGCAATGAGGGTTAGTAACAAGACAATATTGTTCGTAGGGTTCACAATGAGAAGGAGAATGAATAGGAGGAGGAAACAAGCGTATGGAAGTTACTAATGAAGAGGAAACTGAAGCGGTTTTAGGGTTTAGATAGTATTTGAATGAGAGTTAGTAGGATAGTAACAAGATCGAGATGGTTTGCAATGGAGATATGGCAATATGGTCGATGTGACAAGGTTCACAATAGAGAAGACAATGAGAGAGGAGTGACTCTGAACGCTAGTAAGGTTACGAATGAAGAGGAAACTGAAGCGGTATTATCGCCTCATTGATAAAAGACCTCTTAACTTAGTTTTTTAAAAGCCTATTTACAGCGCTATTTGAAGAGCGACGTAAAATACCTTCTTAACTTATTTTTTAAAAGCCTATTACACGCTCTTTGAATAGCGCTGTTAAAAGACACCCTAAACTTAATTTTAATAGTCTAATACAGCGCTTTTAATGTTAACTTTTATTTGAAAGTTATTATTTAATTAATATTATTTTATTTTTATTTTGACAGTGACGTTATTGTATTGATTGAGAAGAGTTGTTATTTGTTCATAACTTTCAAGTCAAACACTACTCTATATAAAGTAATTATATAATGTCTTTTAAATATAAATTAGTATTTTATACATTAGTATTGAAAAAAGTTAAATTTAGTCCAAAAAAAGGTTAAATGGTTATAAAATATTTTCAAAAAATTAAAATTTTAT
Source organism: Cicer echinospermum (assembly GCA_002896215.2). Lineage (NCBI taxonomy): Eukaryota > Viridiplantae > Streptophyta > Magnoliopsida > Fabales > Fabaceae > Cicer > Cicer echinospermum. The sequence goes on from PGTU02008125.1 coordinate 1,678, forward strand.
TCTAAAATGTCGAATATATTATTTTTACAGTTTGTTATAATATTATTTTTAAAGTTTAATGTTAGTAAAATTTGTTAAAAAAGTGTGAGTGAAATATTTGTACTAGTGTAAAATTTTTACTCAAATTAAAAAATTATCTTTTTTTATTGTAGTTATTTATTTTGTTATGGTTTATTATGTTAGTAAAATGTTATTTTCTTAAGAAATTGTAAAAAATTTCAAAAACCAAATAATACTATTTAAAAGTAAGCAAGTTCATAATATTGATCTAATATGAAATATGTAATATTATATATATAAAATACTAAGTTATTTTCAAAAAGACTCAAAACGTTCATATTGTAAAAATCCTATAGTAGAGTTGTAAAAAAAATTAATAGAAATTACGTTGTTAAGTAATATCTGATAAATAAAATTTAAAGCATGTGAAAAGTATTCATGTTAATGTAATTATTTTAAAAAATATAAGTAATTTGTAATAGCCTAATACAGCCTCTTGAAAAAGTTGTAACAATGAGCCTCGCTAACGTAGTTTTTAAAAGGCCTATTACAGCGGCTCTTGAAAGAGTGCTATAAGAGATACCTCATTAACTTGGTTTTTTTGAAATTTTCCTATTTTACACGCTCTTTAAAGAGCATGTAAAAACCTCCTTAACTGTATTTTTTAAAAGCCTGATTACCAACGCTTTTTTCAACACAGCGCTTTAAAAGACCTGCTTAACTTATTTTTAAAGTCGTATTACAACGCTATTTGATTATGAGCGTTGTAAAAGGCCTTCCTTATTTTATTTTTTAAAAAGGCCTATTACAGCGCTATTTGAATAAGCGCTGTAAAAAGACCTCCTTAATTAAATGACCTATTACAAAACTAAATAGTTGAAAATGCTCAATATATGGCAGATCAAACAATTAAAATGTACATGAACTCAGTTAAGATTACATGGCTTATATAAAATAAATAAACACATAAAGATGTCCTTCTTGCTTTTCCTGTTGGGATTCACATTTGTTGTCCATTAACGATACGAAATGATGGATTAATCCGAAATTCCCTCATCCATGATCCATCTCTAAGATATAAACCCATCATCAATGTAAAATCAATTTCATATGGTTGTGAGGCTTCGTAGGGTTAGGACAACGTATTAAATTTGTTTAATTTTTTATTTATTTATTTAAAGTGAATAAGTTTAATTTATTTAAAGCGCAAGCCCTTTTACAGCGCTTATATAAAAAAGCGCTTTTAATAGGTTATTTAATTATATGAAAGCCGCATGAATTTTACATGCTTCACAAAAAGTGCTTTAAAAGCCATGTAACATAAGGTGGGAGTGCTACATTTTACAACGTTTGTGTTTAAAGCGCTCAAAAAGCGATGTAAAAGTTATGGAAGTGCGCTTCAATTTACAGCGTTTTTACAAAAAGCGTTGTAAGCATTATGTACAAGCGCTATATGACCCTACAACAGAGCTTTTTCTACAGCGCTTGTCAAAAAATCGTTGTTGTATCCTCCGTTATTTTTAAAAAATTCTACAACAGCGCTTGTATTTAATAAGCGCTTTAAAAGACGTGCTATAAAATGTCATTTTTGGCGTAGTGAGATTTTGGATATAGTTTCAAAACTAGTAAAAAATAGTGTAATTAAAGAGTGATAAATAAAAATTTGTTTATAATAAACATTTTAAATAATTTAAGATATTCTAATATCATTTTCTCACTCTAAGTTTTTATTATAAATAAACATTTTAAACTTTATTTCATTTTCTAAACTATACTTTTTTGTTGCACAAAAGGGGCGGAACAACCACCACTAGTGCAGTTGTGGTTCTTCATTCTCCAAGAAAACTATTAAGATCATATCAAATAAAAAAAGTTTTTTTTTTCCGTTTCATCAATAAGACAGATCATATGAGAAGTTGGTTTATGTCAAAAAAAAGACTATGGCAGGTAATATATGAATAGAATATGAGTGCAGTTCACTCTTGTAGAGATCAGCTCTAGTGTTTATTTCCTTGTGTCCCGTATCAAATATAAGTTTATTGTGTCTTGAATTTAAGACGATTCACTTATGTTGTTAACAACACACTCAACATACTCGATATGAAGTTCTAATTTTATCTTTTTTTTTTTTTTATTTGATCCTGTGATTTAATTAGAGTGGAACATTTTGATGGATTTTATATTTTAAAAATCAACAATACATATCCTTAATGTTTTGCAAATAATTATCTTAAGAAAAATTCAAACAAAACTCAGATAAAAACTAATTATCATCCTCAGGTATAATGTAATTTCATCAAATTCAGTAACTTAAATCTTTAAATAAGACTCATATATTTTCTTCTCCAACAACATCAAATAGAAGAATGACCAAATATGAGTTTAATTGGAAGATTTGAGTTACGAATTTGGATCTAAACTTTGTTATTATGTACAAATATAATAATTTTAGGATTTTGTAAATTTTATGAATTTTGAATGTTTGTGAAAAAAAAAGATAACATGTTGACGTTTTAAAGCATTAAAAGATCAAATTGTCACGTAAAATGTAAAAATAAATGACGCAAATCGGGGAAAAAAAAAGATAAAATGACGTTGAAAACAGTAACTGAAATTAAGCTTAGGATCGACAAGTAGGTATTAGCCTATATGTATATTTAGTAATGTTAGTTTTTATTATGATATTAATTAATAAGAGTATTTCCGATTAAAGTCTATCAATTAGAAACAATCACTCAGTAGTCGTTTCAGTATTTGGTAATGCCATAATTAGTAGCCGTTGCAATTAGGTAAGCACTCAGTAGTTTTTCTATATGTTTTTACAAAGTAATGGGTGCAGTTTGTTTCAAGAAAAGAAGAATCTATTATTTTTAAAACCATAAAATCATTTTTTTATGGTTCAAATGATGTTGTGTTCAGATTTTTTAAAAATCGTTATGTAGAAATTTTTGTTTGTTTGAATATATATAATATATATTAAAATAATATTTAAATGTTTTAATGTTAATGCAGGAACTTTTAAATATGCTTTCAGGTCAGACCAGACATCTTAGAAATGTCAGGACCAGCTGAAAAAAAAGTCTATGATAGGTCGTATGTCAGACTGTAGGTCTAAAAAATTAGTCGTAGGTCAGACTCAGACAATTTCAATGTTGGTCTGGCCGACCTATTCCCACCCCTATTTCCCTTGAAATCCCCACGATGAGATATTCTTCTGCTTCTCTAAGTCTTTTTTTTTTCTGTTCTCTTTGAACTTCCTATCTTCATCTTCTCAAGAGGCCACTTGGTTTGTTTACCTTCCTTCACCACCTAACAAAATTAATTGGTTACAATGATTTGTGAATGTTATACATTATATATATTATTATAATTTTATTAATTTTTTTTCCCTATTTTTGTTTTATATTTTTTATTATAATATTAAAAAAAAGTTCTTTTTTTTTATTTTTATTAAGTTTTTACCGTAGCTTTATTGCATTTAACATTCATTTTTTTTGTAAAAAAAAACAAGTCATTTTTTTATATATATATTAAATTAATTATTTTCTAACAAAATAATAAATCTTAAAAAAATTTTTATTAATATTAACTAAATGTGCTATTTCTTTTATTTATGAGTTGTTAATGACATAAAGTTGTACAACTTGACGGTTTAAAACTCATTTTTAAAAATAAATTAATCTCAAATCAACTTTCAAATTTGATTAATTAGATGTGATATCTTTTTAATATTTGAGTTGTTAAGACACAAGTTATCCCACATGTTGGTTTTAAAACTCAATTTTAAAAATCGAAAGTAAATTAAAATATTCTTAAAATGATTAACTTAGATGTGATGTGACATCTTTTTAATCATTGAATTTTTGAGACATGAGTTGTACAACTTGATAGTTATAAAACTTACATTTCAAAACAATTATTCAAATCAAATAAAATTTTCTCATCAAAAATATTTTTTTTTTATCAACAACAATACACATTTTCTTTAAGCAATTAACACATCCATATTTTATACCTAAGAACTACATAATTTTGATTTCTCCATTGCATCGGGTGATACGTATGAGCAAGATTACACTATTGTCAAGCACATTAATAAAAAAACCTTTTTTCTCTCTCTCTTTTTTAAGCACATATTCAAAAAAAGACAATTGATATTCCTATTTAATAATTATGAGAAATGAATATATTTAGGTTTATATTAATTTTGCACAATTAATTATAGATAACCGTATTTTAATGGATGTCGTAGACTGCTAATACCTTTCCTACGCATAATCGACTTTCGAACTCAAAATTTGGTTTCAAAGATCATTTTTTTTTAAGGGTTACCCAATATTTTCTCTATTTTAAAATAAATTTTGGTGACAACTCCATTGAATTCAAGAAACACTTGAAATTTTTGGTCGCGACATTACAAATAGAGAGAAGTGGATAGCTATTGGCTTGTTTATTCGAAAAAATTTGATAGAGTATTTTGTTTTTGTTGTAAAGTTTTTTAAAAAGGTATCGATAAAGGTCAATTAACAAATGAGGATTTTGGTGATTGGTCACGTATTGGTGAAAGACTTAGAGAGCATGAGATAAACATGATTCATGTTAAAAATATGACCACTTAGTATGAATTGTGCAAAAAGTCAACCTATTGAAAAAATGACTCAAAAACTAATTGTGACAGAAAAGGAACATTGGAACAACGCCTCTAGTAAAATATCAACATTGGAAAAGTCAATGTCCAGAAAAAGACAAAACCTCTGGTAAAAGTCAACACTCTGACATAATCAGTGTCTCTGATATTTTGCCTTTGGTCATTTATTTTTGCTTCTGGTTACTGCCTCTGGTCCAATAAATTTGAATTTGGTTATTACTTATGGTTCAATAATTTTATCTCTAGTCAATTAATATTGCTTCTGGTCAAGAAATCATGTCTCTGGTGTTCCTGCCTCTAGTCAAGAAATCATGCCTCTAAATACAGTGGATTAAATCCTTCAAAGGAAGGAACGAAACATAACAACTAAGTTAGTAGTGAACAATGATAAAATTCTCGAGTAATTTATTTTATCATTTCAGTTTTTTTAACCCATTCGAAATATTTTCAAAAACTCTAAACACAATTCAAATCCCCATATTTTCTTGTGTTTCTTGACCAACAATTGCCTTCCACTTGAGTCTTCCTCTGGCCATGTTGTCTCTTATCCAAGTTCCTCTAACTCTGCTTATGATCATGCTTCCTCTAACTCTTCATCTGATCATGTTTCCATTGGTTGCCTCTGATTTTGTCTCCTCTGGCTGCCTCAGATTCTATTTTCCTCTGATCATGTTGCCTATGCTCAGAATCTGCCTCTGGTTATGTTGCCTTTGATCTGAATATCCTCTTGTCACATTGCCTCTGATCCAAGCATTATTTGATCATGATGCCTCTGATCAAAGTTTCCATGTTGCCTCTAGTCAGAGTATGCCTTTGGTCCATGCTTCTTGATTAGAATGCGAAATTTAAAAGACAGAACCCCATATAAACGAACAACCAACTAGGATTTTCTTGTAGGATGATTGAATTTACGTTACCTTTTAATTCTATTATCTTGTCGAGTTGATTAAATGGTTGCATTAATCGTATTGATGAAATGTGCATTGCATACATACCAATACATATGCATTGCATTTATCAAGTCATGACATTCATTGTCCAAGTAGACGGTGGGACATTTGTGGATTGTTTCAGACATGAAATAGTGGGTATAAGAAGAAGGAATCGGGATGTCGGTTTAGGGTCATGGTTAAATCAACTTTACCAAGAGGTCTCAATTATCTTGGTGATCCACGTTAAGATAATTGAAAAACTTTTCCGTACTTTAAGAAAAAGGAAAAGGACATGCATATTTTTCATACTTTAAAGAAAAAGAAGAATATGTTATTTTTCATACTTTAAGAAAAAAGAGGAATATGTTATTTTTCGTACTTTAAAGAAAAACTTAAAGATTTTTTTTAAAAACAAATACATTTGCAAGTCCATATCATGTTTTCATTAAATTTTAGGAAAATTATTTATAATTGTCCTTCCTCTTTCATATAATTCATTGAGATTATCATCTCATCCCCCTATTTTTATGTATTATAGCATATAAGAGGGATTGAGGCGGGGAATTCAAGTAACAATGGATAGAGCACTACAATGATGTTGTTTAAGTTTGTAATATGATTTTACTATGCACATCAGAAGATACTTGTATACTATGTATTACATATATAGTTACAATGACATTTAAGTTGTATTCATGATATTTTATATGATTGCTTCTAAATATTAAAATGTATGAATTTATTACCATATTCTAAACAACTGGTAATGGATTTTACATAAATGATGAATTCAGGACAAAAGTAAAGGAATGAACTGTTATCTGAAATAAAATTAAGGGATCATATGAGGTATCATCATCATCATTATGTAAAAAAACACATGACAAATATTTATCGATGAAAAATATAAAAAATCACGAGATAAATATTTATCTCCGATACATAAAAATATAAGAGATAAATTTCTATCATTGATAAATATTAAAAAAATATAGATAAATATTAATACCTAATGCATATAAAAACACGCAATAAATATAACAATTACGACATAATATTTGTCAATGATACATAAAACAATACATAACAAATTTTTTTATCACTGATAAATATTAAAAAACACGAGATAAATATAAAAAATTACTAAACAAATATTTGCTACTTATAAATAAATAAAATACACGGGACAAATATTTAAAAAAAATATGTGTCGTTGACAAACATTAAAAAACGCGAAACAAATATTTTCTACGAATACATAAAAAATACGAGACACATATTTCTAATTGATACATAAAAACATGAGACAAATATTTACCATTGATAATATACGAGATATATATACAAATTATTAATTGCAATATTTATTGTACTTTTGATTACTTAAAAATGGAAAAAAAATAAAGTACTTCAGTTCATTATAAATTTCAACTTTATTTTGTTATTATTAATTAAAGTAAATTAAATTCTTTATTTATAACATAAATAAGATAGTTTTTTATAAATGGATTTTCTTTCATTATTATTTGAGAGAAAAGGTATAATAACAACTTGACGGGTATTTTACCGGTAAATTAAAAAAAATACAACAATGCATTTAACCTTTTAGAACTTTTGCGTAAAAAAGTTAATGATTTAAGTATTTCCATATTTTATTCAAAAGCATTATTGTTTAGGCGATGGCTAGCATGCACAAGTGAAACATATAGTTCATGGTGCACCACATGTTTTAACCGTTGGATTAGTTAGTACCTCACAAATAGACGGTACACACCAAATTATTTTTCTTTATCTCTCTTGCACCATTGCACCATCTCTTCCTGCATCAAGTCATCTCTATCTTCGCACTATCTTCCTTTCAACTCTCTTCTTACTTTCTCCACTTCTAACTTTTTATGTGTGATAGATTAATCTTAACTACAAAACAAATTTCTTATTATGGTGTTTGATTTTGTTTTGTTTATTCATTGTTTACAATTACTATGATTTATGGGAAAACATTACCAATAAAGCTATATGAATACATTTTGCTAATTACCAAAACTGTTATAAAAAAAATATCTATATTTATGCAGTTTTTTTATTAAATATTTAAGTACTGGTCAATAATTTATCTTATCTAAATAATTTTGATGGTACAGTAATAAAATATCGTCCAAGAATTAATAATAGATATTAATTATTATCTACAAAAGTTGGTATAGATGGTTGATCATTTCGTTAGTACGAGACTTGATTCAATTTAAAATTATTCACTTGATATATTAGATTCACCCCATCCTTACATTAATAAAAAAAATTATTCAAAAAATATTAATAATCTTAATTTTGACGACTAAATATGAGACTTCATTATAATAATCTTATTTTTAATTAATAACTATATAATGATGTTAGGTTCTTTTTAATGATTTGAATATATATATTCAATTTACATACATTCACCTTAAAATGATTGAATTTATTTGTACAAATAACAAAGAATGATTGAATTTATTGACTTTTTACACATGTTTTAGACAAATTTGAATTTAAAATTTTTAGACTTAATTATTCTCAATTAATTTCACTTTTTACTATTTAAAATTCATTTTTTTATTAGAATTAATTATATATATTTCATAATTTTATTAATTTTACCTTGTACATCATTTCAAATTAGCATATACATATATACACCATTTAAGACTCACTAGTTAGTAATTAAAAATAATTTTTTTGACAGAAAAATAAACAATCATAAGTGAAAAAAATAAATTTGAAATTCAAGATTCTTTCACTTTATTTTCACTTTAACTAACAATCATAAGTGAATATGAATCTAATATATTCTTCACTATTTTTTTTTTACAATTTTTTGAAAATAGAGTTTTAAAATATGAAAATGGAAAATATTTTCTATCAAATACAGATTTTAGAGTTTCTAAAAATGCATTCATCTTAGATTGTCTTCTATTTTCTATCAAATACAAAATTTAAAATATGAAAATGGAAAATATTTTTAAAAACAAATTTAATTTTTATACAATGACAATGTAAATATTTTTATACTTGGTTAATTAATTTATATTATCAAATCGTTAAAAATATTTAATTTTGATTGTAATTACATAAAAAATCACAACTATAAATAACTGTGAAATACTGACAATAGATTAATCGCGACATATTATTTAAGAAAATTAATCAGATTCATTCATTCGATTAAAAAAAAGAAGTAAGTGGAATTATGTATGGAAAGTGTAGAAATATTGTAAAGGGTAAAACACATTTCCTTCCTTAGCACCAAAAACTATGGTAAAATATTTAACTGAAAATTAAAAAAGGATATTCGAGAAAACCAGACCCCACAAAAAAGCACATGGTTAACACAAAGTGGTTTTTCCAAAAAAAAAAAAAAAAAACACCAGATAAATTAAATTTTTAAACTTTTAAAATTCTATTTTTGTTCCATTTGAATTTTTATAAAATAAAGATTTAATTAATAAATTTTATTTATCATTAATATTTTAAAAGTATATATTAAATGGATTCTTTTTATAAAAAAATAGTTAAATAAATTAATATTATTTATTTCTTAATAAATGTGAAAGACTAAAAAAAGATTGGAGGAGTATTATTTTATAAAGATGGTAATTATTAAGATGACTATTACCGTGATTACTTACTGGTACTACAATTTACGAAATGAGAAATACTTCTTTTTAATA
>PGTU02008129.1:0-20808 GCA_002896215.2 Cicer echinospermum
ATCAAGAATCATCCATGAATCATTCTTGTAATTCTTCTTTAATCCTTATCTTTTGTATCTCTGTCATGAGTAACTAAACCCTATTTGTTAGGGATGAGTGTAACCAGATGAAACCCTTATTTTTCTGATTTGATTTCTAGTTATATGAATGAGTTTATTGAATTGTTTTTCTCATCTCTGTGCTTAATGCTTTTTATTGCTTGATCAACATTAAAATGTTCTACGATTTGTATTTTAAAACGGAAGTGGACTTTACGAATGCTTGAGATGAGAAATTCATGAATTTGTAGTCTAGGGATAGATGCAGGTCATGAAACCAATTAAATTAGTTGCAAAGCAATAATTTACAAGAGAATTTCTATACGGTAATGCTTAATTCTAATCTTAAATCTACTAAGGAATTAGGGGTTACTTTGGAATTAAAGGTTCTGTCACTAAGACATTAGGGCAAGAATAATAAAGAGAATTCGGTAATAATTCAATAAAGGATTTCAATAACTAGGATCAAATTAGACACCAAGGTTGGAATCGAAGTGAAACTCATCCCTGACATTTTTCTCATTATAAAAGATCAATTTTATTATTGTTGTTAATTTCAAACATTATTTCAATCAACTTGGGAACCTTTTTGTTCAATTCTAGTAATCAAATATAATTCAATAGTAAAACACAATCCTTGAGTTCGACACTCGGTATTACCGTTTTAATATTACTTGCAACGATTCAGTACACTTGCTGAAACGCTATCAAAATGCAAGTTGATTTCTTGAAAATTATAAAATTAGAGACATGCGTAAATGCAAATTGGTATCTTGGAAATTGTGAAAATAGAGACATGGGTAAATGCAAGTTGATTTTTTGAAAATTATGGAATTAGAGACATGCGTAAATTCAAATTGATATCTTAAAAATTGTGAAATTAGGGATATGGGTAAATGCAAGTTTATTTCTTGAAAATTGTAAAATTAGGTGCATGTTTGGTTTAGTTTATAAAAACTATTTTTTTTTTGTTTTCAAAAATTTTAAAAAGAAAAATATTGTTTAAGAAACTTCTTTTTAAAAACTATTTTCTAATTTACGGTTTTTAAATTTAAAAAACCAAAATTATTTATATATGTTTTGATTTTTAGTTTTTCATTCTTCAAAAAGAGTTCAGAATATACAAACACGGAGGACATCTATTTTTATTAATAGCAATTTATAATTTTCTATTTTCATAAATTTATACTCCTTCCTTATTGTAAGAAAAACAATCAATTCACACTTAAAATTAATTGATCAGGTATGTTTTTAATTTTTAAATAAATATATTATACAATCTTTTAAATTGTTTGACTATATTAAATTAATCTTTAATTTTATTTTTACCATATATCAAACTAGTGGAAAACATTATTTAAGTATTTTATAAATTATCGGGTGAATATCTTTTTTTTTATTTTGTAATCTAAAAATCATAATTATTTGTTTGCTTTATAATATTCAAAGTTTAGGTTACGTGAAAGCTTCACCTAATACCCACCCATCCTGTAAGGAAACTCTTTATAAATGAGGTAGTTACGAGTTTTCCATGACTACTTTGATTTTTATCTCTTTATCATCATTTCATAGGCGCCGTTTCCCAAAAGACTACTTTAGTCTTTATTTTTTGTCTCTTCATTTTTTGTTCCAATCTTGAGTTTTCAATTAGATCTAAAAAGAGTCTTTCATTTATCTATCGATGATCCTCATTCATATAAGAGATGTTTTATTATATTTGAATAGATGATGCTGATCTGTTCGGGGAGGGTTTCAAAAATTATGGTTATTCCTCTACTCTATGCCTAAATTAATATATTTATTGGATTCTTTTTCTCGTATTAATATTATGTTGTTATTTTTTTCATTAGATCCAATGAACGAGATGATAAACACAGATCCAAAAGACTATCGACCTAGCCGTGATCAATGGAATTCGTGAACATTTTCTCATATTTCCAGTGTTTTTAACTCAATGTTCGATTTGGGAGGGTTTGTATAAATCTTTTACAACTGTGATTTCCTTGATTAAACATGATGATATTCATAAGGATGGAAGAAGGTAATAGTTATAAACTATGGCATGTATATCATCTTTGATAACTTCCTATGGAATTATTTTGATGAGTAATGTCTATATGATTTCCTACCAATTTTGAATTAATAGTTTATATACTATGAGAAGAGTCTCATCCACATCAATCTCGTAGGTATACTGATTGTATTATTGGCTTTCTCAAAATATCTTTTTTCTTATTAGTGAAATGAAGTTTTTTTTTAATAATAACTATTTAATTTTTGGTTGTTCATAATTAAATGTTATTTTCTTTAATATGATTATGCAGATGTGAAACTTATAATGGTGTTTTAGTCTTTCTAACTTATTCCTAAGTAGTATGGTAGAGGATAATAGGATAGGTGAGAGAGAGTTATTATATTTAAACATTTAAATATTTTTTAAAACAGAATAGGTAATGAAAATAACCCAAAAAATTTATTATGTATTTTGTACCTTATTTTCTCTCTAACTTGTTACTTTATAAACTTATCTTACTCACCAAATAAATGAAATATGCATATTTTTAGGAGGAATTAAGCTAAATTTTTCAGGAGGAAGCCTTGCAAACGGTACATTTACATCATTAAATAATATTTGTTATTTTTTCAAATTTTCAATATTTTTGAACACATTTTAATGGGTTATTTTGTTTCTTGTAGATTTATGACTCAATAATTCAAAGTTTGGGGTTTGGGTGGTAATTGAAGTAAAATTAACACTTAAATCAATTACTTTATTACTGTTATGTTCCTCCTCCGTTATTGTTGACAAGTGGATATAAGGTAATTATAAAAATTTAGAGAAAACATGATTTGTCATGTTTTAGTGTAAGTTTGGTTCCATGTTTAGTGTAATTTAATAGCTTTCGACTCAAAATAAAATTTTTACACTCAACTTTGTATTACAACTCAATTTATATGTATGATCTAAAATATATTATTTTTTAATTCATATTATTATTTATAAAAAATCAATTTAATTATTATTACAAAACAATAACATAGTTTATTTGTTTCTTTTGGAAAAACAAAAAATTAGTAATTAGTTTGTTGTTTTTATTTGTAGATGAAATATGAAACTTAGGGATCTCGTTATTTGTTCATACCGTTAATGACATTTATTATAATAAATATACTTGTTTGATTCATATTTGGAGATGTTATTAATTATTTATATATTTCGTTTATAGGTTATCGAGTGTAACCCATTTGGAAGCTTAAAAAAGGTGGCTACATGAACAAAAAGAATGTCCTCTAAATTTAATGCAACATGTTTTGAAAAATTTTGAAAGATAGTTTTCTTTAATTTAAAATATAAATAATAAGAACATTTTGAATATGTGTTTTTAGGATTTGTCTACACTATGTCTATTGTCTTTCAAGATTAAAGTACATTTCATCTTCTTGAAGTAGTACAATGGAACATTCCACAAAGTTATCTTATCTTGTTTTTGGATGAAACCTTTCTTTACTATGATTCTTAATTGGCCTTTTTATAACATGTAACATAAATCAGAGTGATGGTGATTTTCTTGATTAATTATCAAATATCGACTATTTTATATAGAATTTGATAATTAAGAATATTTATCTAGGAATATTATGTTATATGCTTACAATGTTATTTGAAATAATTGTTTTATTACATTCTTAATCGCCTCATAAAAAATCTAATTCATTATATTGTGGAGTAAGTATATATATTGATTTGTACTTATAAACAATTGGAGTTTATGGGTTGAGGTTTTCAATACATTCTCTGATAATTGATGATGAATAATAAGAGTTAATTTGTGTGAATTGAAACAAAATAAGTGGTTTATAAGGTGAGGTATACTAATTGGGGTGTGTCCTAATAATTTACATGCACTGATAACAATTTGTGAAGGTGAGAGCGTAATAACAATAGACTTTGAATAGAAATAGTCGAAAACTTAGCTGAAATTGAAAGAAGAAAAAAGATTCATTGGCAATAATAATGCAAAAACATCAAACAAAAAGATTCACAACAAATGCATATTGATTGCAACACAGATCCAAATAAGACATGGCTATGAAAAACTGAAAGTATAAATGGTTACTAAGCTTATTTATAGGTACTAACCTTTATTTATAGTATTTATGATCATATGCAAGTAATCAATATATAGAAAAGGCGAATAGCAATATATTTCCTCTAACATTGTTAGCTTAATCTTCCAGTTTCTACTTTCTAATATAGATGGTGTATTTTTTTTTGATGAAGGATAAAAGAAATTAGGGACAAATTTATTTTATAGGCCTGATTCTACTATCAAGCAATTCACAAGCACTATAAAAATCATATAGATCACAACAGGGTGGTTAAGAATATAATTCTTATAGAGATAATTGTATCTTCACACTAGGTTAATTGTTATCTCACACTAGGTTAAATTCTTGTAGGTTAGTTATTAACTTTCTTATCCTTTGTTCATTTTGTTTCTAGAATCATTGGAATGTCATCTTTCAAATTGTGATAACCTTTTTTGATAGTTAAGAAAAATAGCATCTTTTAGGGCAATTGTTTTTAAGTGACATCTCAATCCGAAACAGATTATTGAAATTCAAATGCAGCAGAACCGAATCTTGTAATCTCATCGGTAAACATGCTATTAATCTCGCAACACTGACAAAAACAATGCAAGAGAGATGATCAACTCGACGTCAATGGGATAAAACAACTCAAATACATGTATTGATATTCCCACTACATGTAGATGAACATTCTATAATTACCACTCTCACATATAGCTATTACACCACTCTATAAGTTATAGTACTAAGACCATTGTAAACCAAAAGGACTCACTCGTAAACGAAAGAACTACAATGAAGGTTTCTCTAAAATGGAAGGTAAAATGGGTTATTATCACCACTGTAAAAATATCAAAAGGATAGAAAGAAATAGGAAATTGGCTTCATAAATGCATCGAGCAGACAAAGAAGAAGAAAAAAAGGTTGAAATTGCATCTAACTTTGGTGTTCTTTTCAAAAGAAATTGACACCTCTTTATATAGTGATGCAAGTTATCTCATATGTGTAAACTATACAATATTGGACTTTAGATTTAAATTTATAAAGTTGAAAGCTAATCAATGTGCGAAAATTTTTCAATGTGAGATTTTAACATTTTTAAAATTCACACACTAACATACTCTCTGTGTTCCAAAAATTTTGACTGACACTATTATTAATGATCTTCTCACCCTTTTATCTCTCGTTGGAAGTTAGAAAATTTTATATCCATGGAGAGTCGAAAACGGTACTTAAAGTTTAATATTGTCGTTCAAATGTTGCCCAATTTTGTTGATGTTACGGAATCTAACTTTACTTGGTATTAATTATGAAGTTGAATAGGAGAATATTGAGATTTTGTTTGGTAAGATTGGTATTAATTATGGGAGTTCACAGGAGATATTGAGATTGTGTTTGAGGTAAAGATGAAGGAAGTGAATTTGAGAAGTTGAATATGGATTTGTGGGATTGTCTGACGCTACCTAATGGTGTTGGTTTAACAATGAAGCAACAACATAAGCATCTTAAATGCAAGTTGATTTCTTGAAAATTGTGAAAGTAGATAATTCATAAATGCAAATTATATCTGAAATGTGAATTAGGGAACTGCTTTAAATGCAATTGATTCTGTGAAATTGTGAAAGTTAGACACACGATAAATGCAATTATATCCTTGGAAATTGTGAAATTAGACATACACAATGCAACTTATTTCTTGAAAATTGAAAATTTAGCAGCATGTGTAAATGCAAATTGGATTTTTGAAAATGTGAAATTAGACACACGCAAAATGCAAATTAATATCTTGGAAATTGTGAAATTTAAGGTCATGCGTAAATGCAACTTGATTTCTTGAAAATTGTAAAATTAGGGGCATGTTTGTTTTAGTTTATAAAAACTATTTTTTGGTTTTAAAAAATTTTTAAAAGAAAAAAATTGTTTAAGAAACTTTTTTAAAAAACTATTTAAGTATTTTATAAATTATCAAGTGAATATGTTTTGTTTTTTTTGTATTCTAAAAGTCATAATTATTAATTTGATTTCTATCTCTCTTTCTCATTTCCGTGGCGTCGTTTTCCAAAGACTACTTTACTCTCTATCTAAAAAGAGTCTTCCATTATCTATCAATTTGATCCTCGTTAATATAACATATCTGTTATTATATTTGTATAGATAATGTTGATATGTGTGGGAGGGTGTTATTATATTTGAATAAATCACTTGATATTCAGAGCATTTATAAATAAGGTAATTTTAATTATCATTACAAAACAAAGACATAGTTTTTTTTGTATATAAAATCAAATTTAGTAATTAGTTGAAATATGAAACTAGGATCTCTTGATTATCATTCCGGTAATGTACATATATTATAATAAATAATACTTGTTTGTATTCATATTGGAGATGTTATTCGTTATTATATGTTTTATTATAGGTTATCGAGTGTTAACCCATTTGGAGTAAAAGGTGGCTACATGAACTTCACATAAGTGGAGAAATACAATTGCACTTCACTTAATATATATAGTTTCTTCAACTCCAAAGCTGTGAGTAATTTGATTTGGTGTTTTTAAGTTTTTTTTAGTTGAATTAAGTGTGTTCTTTTTTATATTTTGGAATGTGTTATTGAAGTGATGTGTGGTTTAAGATGAAGTAATCTTAAATTTAATCCTTATTATAATTCCTTCAACTACTTCCTTGTTTAATTTAATGTGAATTTATTAATTATTGCTTATTAAATCATGTGTTTATAATTTTGTAGGAAAAAGGTTCACATTTCATTGAATATTTGAAGGGAAACATGGAAATATACATGTTAATTAGGTATATCTTTCCCTTACATTTGATTAGGGTTTTTTCATTGTTGCTTCTTCTTAGTATATTGTATGTATTGAATAGAAGACATTAATTATTATTGATATATAGTGGTTTATATTTTTATTTTTACGGTTTTGATTCATTATTTTTTTAAGATTTTTATTTATATATTTAAAAAGAAAATCAACAAAAGTATGTTTTCTTTATTTAAAGGCAAATAATAGGAGTTTTGAATATGTTGTTGTTTTTTACATAGATTGACTCTAAGTTGTTGGAACTTCTTCACACAATGTGTCTACTCGTCTCTCAAGATCAAGTATATCATCCACATTCGTGTAACACCCCTTTTTCACAAGCGAGGGTATATTTTTTTTCCCAAAAGAGATTAAACTAAAACAGAGAAATAAACACAGGAAATGTCTTTGGATAAATAATTGAGTCATTATAATTTACAAGCAGCGGAAAAGTTTCTCCAAATATAATTCCAAAGCATTTACACAAATACAAATGGTACACTAGGAACTTATTCAAATAAATGTCAAAACTGACAAATTATATCAATACAGGTTTTCCAAATTAAAATACTCCAACAAAAGAGAGTCTAGTCTCTATACATAACCTAATCTGATCATCTACCAAAAACTATGACACCCTGATGATCTCCACGGCACGTGAGATCCTCTTCACGTAGCCATAGCATTCTCATCGTAGGGTACGAACCAGTGGATCGTCCTAGCTCTCATCTGAGGGCAAAGCCCAGATTTCCACAATAGTGTAAAGGTCACAACCAATTAAAATAAACACATAACATTTAAGTTTTTAAATGCAAAAAATAACCTTCAACTAAGCATGCACTAAAGGTTCATATGCCAACATGCATAAACAAGGTTGAAAAATGAAGTTTTTAACAAAACGCATGTTGTAGGTTTCGAATACAGCATCTCTGTATTCGACATACAAGGGTTGTTTCAGCATTCAGCAAAAAACAGCATGTCTATATTCAATACAACAGTCTGTATCGACTACACAGAAGTCAGTAGCAAAACACCACAGTCTGTATTCGAAATACAACAGTCTGTATTCGACTCACAGTAACGTTAGTGCAAAACAACATGTCTATTGTATTCGAATACAGCTTTCTGTATCATAATACACATCAGACAGCAACAGAAAACAGCAAATTCAGCTTTTAAAGGGTTCTTCGAACCAATCAACACTTACACACAAATTCAAACAACACATCTAGCAACTATTAAGCACAATCACCACGACATCTTGAGTTTCGAATAGTTGCAATCAACATGCTACACCAAATTCCAAAACATCCCAACACTTAACACTTATAACAATTACTACAACATCATGGGTTTCGAATGTATTGCAATCAAACATGTTATCACCAAATTCAAAAAACATACACTTAACACTTATAACACAATACTACACAGACAAAATGAACCAACAATCACACAATTTTAACAGGGTGTAGTCTCTCACGGGACAAACACCTGTGCAGCTCTCTCACGGACAAACACAAATTACAAGAAACGTAAGTCGTAAACGTACTACCTATCACGGGTCCGTACTGTTACCGAGTGCCACTATCCGGGTCTGCACGATTACCAAATAACACATAAGTAAACAAGACATTAGAAACATCCCCATTCTTAATTCTCATTTAACTTAAACAGGGCGTAGTCTCTCACGACAAACCTCTGTGCAGTCTCTCACGACAAACACAATCCACCAGGAACGTAAGTCGTAAACGTACTACCTATCACGGGTCGTACTGTTTACCGAGGTGCCACTATCAGGGTCTGCACAACTTACCAAACGTAAATCGTAAACGTACTGCTATCACGGCAGTACCGTTTACAAGGTGCCACTATCGCGGGTCAGCACGATTTACCAAAACACACATAAGTAAACGAGACATTAAGAGATTCCTCATTCTTAATTCTCAATTTAACTTAAACGATTTTCAAAACAGACATTAAGTAAATAAGTCATTAAGAGATTCACCCATTTCTTATACTTATTTAACTTAAACGATTTTCAAAACAAAAATATAAGTAACCAAGATTAAGAGATTCCCCATTCTTAACGCCCGAGTTAACTTAAAACGATTTTCAAACGAAAACATTCAGTAACAAGGCATTAAGAGATATAGTAAACAAGCATTAAAGAGTAGAGTTAATGTCTCCACATAAAATTTACCAAATTGATTGGAAGTTTGGGATATAGAAACATCAAATGTTTGTGATACCAACATCTCAAATACTCGTTTGCACGTGGACTAAGATCTCTCAAACTTGCTAATGTAGTAAATTTGCAAAAGATATCAAAAGTACAAGGTAAGTTTGAAGTCTTTGTGGAGCACAATAAACAATCCAATTATTACTAATGAAAATACACTTGGAAAATGGGAAGAAGAGTTTCATTTGCATGCTTCACTCTCACTCTACTTCAGATTCCACATAAAACATATTATCATTTCATTTGGCACTTGTTGCAACTTCCAATCCACTAGCAACCTCAATGATGAACAAATTTAAACTAAGCTTCAAATAAGCATCAAGGTAACCACAAAACATGGAAGAAAACATTATTCACTTAACAATGCCTAACCTATCACAAAGTGACACAAATCACAACAACCCCTTCAAAAGAAAAATAAAATAAAAATTGACATTCATAATAGTCTAAAATACAAAATAGAAGTGGATTGAACTATGAAGTATGAACGATTTTGAGTTAGACATGTAGTATCCGACACCCGTACGATACCTAAAATAAGTGTTCTAAAAATAAAACTTATTTTTCTTCACTTTCAACACATCTTTAACCCCTTGGACACATCTCAAAAACACAACTACAGGGTTAAAAGATGTGTCAAAGCAATGATGGGGGTTAAAAACATGAATTTAATTACACAAGTTTATTTTTTCTGAAGTAGATGAATCCATGTGAAGTGAAAACTTATCATATTATGTAATCGATGTGGTGTCCTATACTTTTAAATTAGTAGTATCGAAAGTGTTGGTCGTATAGGTGTCCATGTCGCAATCTGTATATCTTTTAAACCATTTTCATGTCATCCATATAAATTGCTTCAATTTTAAGCACTAAGTCTACGATTTAACACCACATGTAACCAAAATCTGCAATTATGCAGAAAATAGAAGCATGCTTTCTATACACATTCAAGATCTAAACTCTAAGTTGTGTTCCTCACAACAATTTCATGACCTTTCCAACTCTCAATACTTCTCTTTAACAATATTCTACTCATTACACATCAATTTAAATGCCAGCTTGGCCTGAACAATAGTTCAGTTAATGACAGAACCACATGAGATAAAAGCAGGTTGTACTCCACATGAGATAAAATGAGAGTATAAGATATTGGCTAGAGCAAATGCAATACAATTTGTTTAAAATCCACCCAACAATATTTCCAAAATAAACTGTAATAGTATATTAGGAGGTTGAACTTTAGATGCATCTGATTAACAAACTCCAAATCATATGAGATTTCTCCTAAAATTGACGCAACCATCAATAAGAGAATTGTAAGTTACCATATCAATAATGATTTTTTGCATTGCTTTCTTTAATCCATTAGAGTGTGGACAAAAGTAACTACTGGGTCATTTGAATCTTTAGTATCACATAGAGGCAGTACGCCTTATCATATTATGTTTCTGAGTGTGTGTGAATGCTGTCTTTAGAGTCAGTTCCCAGAGTCGTGACTTTCATCATATTAGATTCGTTGACTTTTTATTTTCAGTTGACTTTTTCATGTTGCGTCACTTTTCATTGACGTCGACTTTTTCATCTAGACATTGACTTTTCTCAGAGTCAGACACTTTGGTTTTGTTGGAGGCAAAGTAAAAATCAGTAAGTCAAAAGAAGTAGTTGAGAAGTTAGAGTCAAACCCATCAATCTGGTGTATGATCTTATCAGACGGCAACTTAGTAGAGAAAGAGTAGCATTGTATTATCAGAGTCAGATGCTTGCCTTTGAGTTGCGTTGTTATTTATTGGACGCTGTTCACTTGACTTTAACATTCCTATATCGAGGTAAACTTAAGAGGCTGTTATTTTTGAATTTCGAAAAAATTGAAAAAGCCAATTTATGTACCGAAAATATTATGGGTTCAGTGTGGAATAGGCTGCTCTCTTATAAGAGACATTTGAGGCACTGTACAATTGTGAAGAAGACTATAAATCAGAAGTGCTCATGATAAAAAATCACATGACATTGTTATGTAGTTCTCATGCACGTAGATCACGTTTAGAATTCAGCGCATAATATGCAGTTAATGATAGCATCGTAGTATGGTACTAACACTCAAAAGAAAGAGAAGAAGTAGAAAAGAAGGGGATATAGGAGAAAGATGTTGGAGAGGCTTTGTGTGCTTTCCATAAAGGAGAACCCTATATATTTAGAGAAAATATGCCAACTAGTAGAGAAAAGAGCGATCCATTAGGTTTGAGATACCTAAACGTGGTCTAATTTTAGATTTTTTTACTCACATAAACGTGCGCTCCAATCTGATGAGTGTTTCCACCAAGAAATCGATAAAATAGCTAGGGGGTTTGATCAGAGAATGACGCTGATAATTGGAGCAGGACTGACTGGATAAATGTTGAATGTTGATCGGTGGGAGAATTATGTAATTACGTATCATGAAAGATAAAAATTGCAATCCTTTCATTTAAAATTAAATAATATAGTAATTTATTAATTTTCATACCCACTTGGAGACAACAAGTTCTCATACCTCGCACCTTATAACACTCTAGTGTAATGTATCACTCCTGGTGAGATTCGTTATTTTTTAATTCAACACGAACACTAGCTCGTAATGTTTATTATTTCACAGATTCTAAATATATGATTTCGGAAGAGTCAGATCATGAGGTAATATCTTAGATAATACTTAGAGGCAAAGGCAAGAAAATTTTGTAGTGCTCTAAGTGATGAAGTCATAGATAAAAGGGTATTTGGAAAATTCGCAAGGTTGAAGCACGCAAGTGGGATTTACTTCCTCAGTTTTCCAGGCATTGTATCTTTTTCTTTGGTATGTTGTTTTGTTTCATAGGAATGATCTGAAAACCAATTGTTAAATAGTTTCTATTTTCACCATGGATCTGCTAGGAATTATGTTTTTTTTTAATATAAGCTCATTATTTGCAGGATTAAAAAATATACATAATCCTAGGAGGATCATGTTTGGTGGAAATAGATATTTAACATTTGGTTTGAGAGTCATTCTTGAACAAACAACATAGCAAGAAAAAAAGACTATGTGGAAATGATGGGTAAATGCCACTGCGTGCTTCAACTTTTGCGAATTTCCAAGACGCCTTTTCTATGGAATTTGCATTGAGACTACAAATTTTCTTTGCCTTTTGCTTAAGTAGATCAGTCTAGAGATTTGACTCTTGATCTGACTCTGTCGGAAATGATGATTATTTATGGAATTGTGAAAATAATAATTGAATTAATGAGAGCGTAGTGGTTGGTGTGAATTAAAAAATAACGAAGTTGACTAGGAGTGGATAAAACACTAGTGTTGTATAAGTGGGAGGTATGGAACTTGGTGTGTGTCAAGGTGGTGGTAGGTTATGGGTAAAAATTAATAAATTTTATTTTTTAATTTTTAAGATGATGATTGCATTTTTTAATCTTTCTTATAGTAATTAATAATTTCTCTCCACGGGAGTAACATTCACATTTGTCAGTACCAGTTCATTGCTCAATTTTCGGCGTCAGGTTGTTGATGCAAACTCTAGCTATTTTATCGTGTTCTTGGTGGTAAACACTATAGATTGGAGCGGACGTTTATGTGGTAAAAAAATCTAAGATTAGAGCGCAAGTTTAGTGTATACTATTGGATGCTCTTTTTTCTTGATCGTTGATTTGTTTCTCTATTATATAGGGTTTCCATTTAGTTGGAAAGCACATAAAGCTCGTCACTCTTTTCTCTTTTCCCTTTCTTTATCACTTTTTCTGTTTCTTTTGAGTGTTTAGTACATATTACGAGTGTAGTCTTTACTGATATTGATGGTTGTAATTCTAAAACGGTTTTCTAGGTGCATGAGACTACGATACAATGATATGTGAGGTTGTTTTATCATGAGCATTCGGTGATTGATAGTCTGTTTTCTACAATTGGTAAGTGCTGAAATTGTCTTAAAGAAGGACCTATACGACTGAAGCCAGTAATTCTTTCGGTAGCATAATGTTTTTTCAATTTTTTTTCGCAATTCAAAGAATACAGCTCTAAGGTTTTACCTCTGAAGATGAGAATGTAAGTCAAGTGAACTGCTCAAGTGAATCTTCCTTCAACAACGCAACTCAGAGGCAAGCTCTGACTCTGATATAATGCTATCTTTCTCTATCTAAGTTGCTTCTGATAAGTAATTCAACACAGCAGAATGAATTGGGTGATACTTAAACTTCTAATACTTTTGACTCTGATTTTCATACTTTCCTCCAACAAACCAAGTGTCTGACTCTGAGAGTCAATGTTATGATGAAAAGTCCCGCGTCACAATGAAAAAGTTGACGCAACATGTAAATAGTTCAACTGAAAATAAAAAGTCAAGAATCTTAGATTATGTAAAAGTCACGATTCTGGAAAACTGATCTAAGACATTCTACACACGACTCAGAAACATAATATGGATGCAGGCGTTATTGCTCTGATTGTGATACTAAGATTCAAATGACAAGTTATGTTACTTTTTGTCACACTTAATGGATTAAAGAATATGCAATGCAAAAATATTATGTTTGATTGGTAATTAATTCTCTTTATTGCTGGTTTGCTTCAATTTAGGAAATCTCATATGATTGGAGTTGTTAATCCGATGCATATAAAGTTCACCTCTAAATATATTAACTTTTACAAGTTTATTTTGGAAATATTGGTTGGGTGTTGGATTTACAAATTGTAATGCCATTTGCTCTAGCAATTATTTTTATCTCTCATTTTATTCATGTGGGAGTAAACCTGATTTATCTCATGTTGGTTTGTATTACTGAACTATTTGTTCAGGCAAGCTTGGGCATTTAATTGATGTGTAATGAGTAGATATGTGTTAAGAGAAGTATGAGAGTTGGAAGGTTCAAGAATTGTTGTGAGGAAACACTTAGATGTTCGTTGAATGCTTATAGGAGCATGCTTCTATTTTCTGGATATTGGCAGTTTTTGGTTACATGTGGTGTTAAGTCGTGACTAGTGCTTAAAATTGAGCAAATTTTATGGATGCATGAAAGATGGTTTAAAGATATCAAGATTGCGACATGGAACTATATATCGACAACCTTCGATCTACTAATTTTAAAGATATAAGAAACCTACATGATAATATTGATAGTTTTTCACCTCATGGATTTCATCTACTTACAGAAAGATACTTGTTGTAATTAAATTTGATGTTTTACCCTATTGCTTTGAAACACATCTTTAACCCTGTGTGTTTTTGAGATGTGTAACAAGGGTTAAAGATGTGTTGAAGTGAAGAAAAATAAGTTTTTTTTTTAGGAAACTTTTTTAAGGTATCGTCGGGTGGTCGGATACTGATATGTCTAACTCGAAGCGTTCATATTCATAGTTCTATCCATTCTATTTGTTTATTAGACTATATGAAAATGTCAATTTTTATTTTATTTTCTTTTGAAGGGTTTTTTGTGTGATTTTGTGTTCCTTGTGATATGTATAGGATTGTTTAAGTAATATATGTTTTCTCATGTTTGTGGTTACTTGATGCTTCTTTGAGTTAGTTAAAATTTGTTCATGCATTGAGTTGCTAGTGGATTGGAAGTTGCAAACAGTGCAATGAAATGATAATATGTTTTTGTTGCATCTGAAGTAGAGTGAGGTGAACATGCAATACTGAAACTTTCTTCATTTGCCCCAAGTGTATTTTCATTAGTAATAATTGGAGTTGTGTTTATTGTGCTCCACAAGACTTCAATACTTTACTTTTTGATTCTTTTGCAAATTTATACATTAGCATATGTAGTTGGAGATTTGTCACGTGCAAAGGATATTTGAGATGTTGATATACAAACATTTGATGTTTCTATATCAAACTTCTAATCAATTTGGTAAATTTTTATGTGGAAATTATCTACTCTTAATGCTTGTTTACTATATCTTAATGCTTGTTTACTGATGTTTGTTTGAAATCGTTTAAGTTAACTCGGCGTTAAGATGGGGACTCTTTAATGTCTTGGTTATTAATATTTGTTTTTTGAAATCGTTTAAGTTAAATAAGTATAAGATGGGGATTTTAATGCTTTATTTTACTTTTATGTTGTTTTGAAAATCGTTTTAAGGTTAATGAGATTAATGAGGAAATCTCTTAATGTTGTTTATATGTGTGTTTTGGTAATGTGCTGCCGGATAAGGTGGCTTGTAAACGTACGGTGCCCGTGATAGGCAGTCGTTACGATTTACGTTTGGTAGTTTGACAGACGTGATAGGTGGACCTCTAGATAGTAAAAAAAAAAAAAAAAAAAAAAAAAAAATAAAATAAAAAAAAAAAAAAAAAAAAAAAAAAAAAAAAAAAAAAAAAAAAAAACAAAAAAAAAAAAAAAAAAATTAAAAAAAAAAAACAGAAAAAAATAAAAAAAAAAAAAAAAAAGAAAAAAAAAAAAAATAAAAAAAAAAAAATACAGTACTGGACTGTGGATAGGTAGTAGTTTTAGAACTTACGTTCTTGTGGATGTGTGGTTTGTCGTGGAGACTGCACAGAGGTTTTTTGTCCGTGAGAGACTACGCTGGTTTAAGTTAATGAGAATAAGAATGGGGATCTCTTAGTTTGTTTACTTTCTGTGTATTTTGTAAATGTGCAGACCGTGATGAGGTGGCACTAGGTAAACAGTAGGACTCGTATAGGTAGTAGGTTTACGACTACGTTTATTGGTAAGATTGTGTTGTCGATGAGAGCTGAGCGTGTTGTCCAGTTGAGAACCTACACTCTGTTAAATGTGATTGTTGGTTCATTTTGTTGATGTAGTATTGTGTTATAGGGTTATGTATGTTTTGGATTTGTGATAACTGTTTGATTGGCAATACCATTTCGAACCCGATTGATGTTGCTTAGTAATTGTGGTTATAAGTGTTAAGTGGTTATGTTTTGGAATTTGGTGATGGTTTTTGATTGGCAATATATTCGAAACTCAGATGTGTGGTGTTTTGGCTTATAGTTTGCTAAGTTGATTGTTTTGAATTTGTGTGTAAGTGTTGAGTTGGTTTCGGAAACCCTTTAAAAGCTAATTTTGCTGTTTTCTGTTGATGTTGATGTGTATTGATACGACGACTGTATGAATTACAGACTGTTGAGGTGTTTTTTTGCGCATAACTTATGTGTGTCGAATAAGCACTGTTGTATTCGAATATAAGACATGTTGTTTATGCTACTGATTACTGTGTAGTCGATAAGACTGTTGTTTATTCGAATATATGACATGCTGTTTTTTGGCCTGAATGCTGAAACAACTTGTATTCGAATAAAGAGATGCTGTATTCGATACAACAATGCTGTTTTGTTAAAACTTCATTTTTTCCTTGTTTATGCCATGTTGGGCATATGGAACCTTTTAAGGTGCATGTTAGTTGAGGTTATTTTGTGCATTTAAAACTTAAAATGTTATGTGTTATTGTTATTTCGGTTTGGTGACTTTACCTATTGTGGAAATCTGGGTTTTGCTAGATTGAGAGCTAGGATCGATCTACTGGTTACGTACCTAAGGATGAGAGCTGCTTTGACTGGAGCTCGTGAAGAGATTCACGGGCGTGGAGATCATCAGGGTGTTATAGTTTTTTTGGTAGGATGGCATCAGATTGGTTGATGGTTGAGACTAGACTTCCTTCTTTTGGGTTGGAGTATTTTATTTGAAACTTGTATTGTACTATATTTGTCAGTTTGACATCTTATTTGAATAATTCCATTACATTTGTATTGTGTAAGATGCTTTGGAATGTATATTTGGAGAAACTTTCCGCATGCTTGTAATTATAATGAACTCAATTATTTTCAAAGACTAGACATTCTTGTTTATTTCTCTTTGTTTAATCTCTTTTGTGGAAAAAGAAATATACCTGTTTGAAATCGGGGTGTTAAAGAATTGATGATATACTTGTTTTGAAGAGACGAGTAGACATTGTTGAAGAATGTTCAACATAACTTAGAGTCCTCTATGTAAAACAAAACATTTAACTATTATTATTGCCTTTAATAAAGAAATACTACTTTTGTTGATTTCTTTTAATTATAATAAATCTTATAAAAAAATATGATATAGAATGTAAAGTAAAAATATAAACATATCAATAATATTATGTGTTCTAATTAATTACATAAATGTACTAGAAGAAGCAAATGAAACACCCGTAAATCAATGTAAGGGAAGATATACCTATTAATTTATATCATGTTTTCTTAAATATTCATGACATGTCGAACTTTTTGCTACAATTATAAACACACTATTTAAATAAGCATAATTAATAAATTGCACATAAGTTAAAACAAGGAAGTAGTTTGATGGAATTTCTATAGATAAGGATTAATTAAGCCTTACTTCCATCTTGAAGACCACACATCTACTTCAAATAACAATTCCAAAAATATAAAAAAAACACATTAATTCGGACTAAAGAAACTAAAAACCAAATAAATTACTCAATGCTTTGGAGGTTGAGAACTATGATATATTAGTGAGTGCAATTGTATTTCTCGCATTATTTTGAAGTTCATTAGCACCTTTAGCTCCAATGGGTTAACTCGATAACCTATCTAAAAATATAATAACGAATAAATCTCAATATGAATAAATAACAAGTATTATTTATTATAAATTGTCTTTAACGGAATGAAATGTGACATTCACGTTTCATATTTACTAATTACTAAATTTGGTTGTATATAAAAAAAAAAAAAACTAATGTCTTTTGTTTTGTTAATAATTAAATTGAATTTAGGTTTAAAATGATATGAATAACAAGGTGTTTTATGTCAAATATAAAACCGCTCCACACTATCAATCATTATCTATGCAATATAATAACATATATGTTATTTAAGAGGATAAATTGCTAGTAATGGAAGTCTTTTTAGATAGAGAGTAGAGTAGTGCTTTTGGAAAACGGGCCAGGAAATGGAGAGAGAGATAGAATCAATTATAATTATGATTTTAGAATACAAAAAAACAAAGCTATTCACTGATATTTTAATACTTAAATAGTTTTTTAAAAAAGTTTCTTACATTTTTTCTTTTAAAAATTTTTTAAAACCAAAAATAGTTTTTAGTAAACTAAAAACATGCCCTAATTCTTACAATTTTAGAAATTCAAGTTGCGATTTACGATGACTTAATTTCACAATTTCAGATACTTAAATTTGCTTTATGGCGTGTGTCTAATTTTAATTTTCAAAAACAATTTGCATTTTCACATGCTCTAAATTTTTTCAATTTCAAGAAATAAGTTGCATTTGTGATGTCCTTAATTCAGATTTCCAGTTCATTGTGCATTTATGCGTGTGTTATTCACATTTTCAAGAATCAATTTGATTTAAGCTGTTCTAAATTTCTTTTCAAGATATTTAATTTGCTAATTTTATGCTTGTTCTTTCCAATTTTTTCAAGAAATCAACTTGATTTAAGATTGGCTTTGTTGTTGATTCAATTGTTAACACACCATTAGGTAGATGCAAGACAAATCCACAATCATATTCAACTTCCTCAAATCACTCCTTTCATCTTTACTCACAAATCTCAATATTCTGTTGACTCCATAATTAATACAATCTTTTCCCAACAAATTAATATTTCCTATTCAACTTCATATTATACCAAGTAAATTAGATTCGTACAGAAAATTAGGGGACTTTGACGACAAATTTAACTATTTAAGTACCGTTTTCGATCTCTCATGGAGAGTATAATTCTAATTCAACGAGAGATAAAAGGGTGCGAAGACATTTAATAATGTGTCCAGTCAAAATTTTTGGAACAAGAGAGTGAGTTAGTGTGTGAATTTAAAATGATTAATCTACATTGAAAACTTTCGGCACTTGATTGCTTTCAACTTTATAAATTAATTAATCTAATGTCAAGTATTGTAATAGTTTAGGCACATATGTAGATAATTGCATCATATATAAGAGTGTCATTTCTTTTGAAAAGAACCAAAGTAGATGCAATTTCAACTTTTTTCTTCTTCTTTGTCTCTCGATGTCCATTTATGAGCTCAATTCTTATTTTCTTTCTATGCTTTGATATTTTTTACAGTGGTGATAATATCCATTTTACCTTGATTTTAGAGACATTCGTATTGTAGTTCTTTCGGTTTACGAGTGAGTCTTTTGTTACACTTGGTCCTTAGTGATACTTATAGGTGGTTGTAATAGTATTGTGAGAGTGTAAAGGTTATAGATGGTTCTCTACACTGTAAGTGGAATATCAATACAATGTTTTTTGAGTTGTTTTATCATTGACTCGTAGGTTGATCCATCTCTCTTGCAGTGTTTTTGTAATTGTTGCGAGATTAATAGCTTATGTTTATCGATGAGCTTACAAGATTCGTTCGCTGCATTTGATTTCAATAATCTGTTTCGGTTTGAGGATGTGTCCTAGAACAATTGCCTACGATGCCTTTTTTCTTAATATCAAAAGGTTATAACATTTTGAAAGATGACTTCATGATTCTAGAAGACAACTGGAGAAAGGATAAGAAAGTTACATACTAATAAAGAATTAACGCTAGTGTAAAGATACAATTACCTGAGTGTAGATAACATTAGTTGCTATAAGAATATGATTGCTATGGCCACGCTTTGTTGTGATCTTATATGATTTTTATAGTGCTTGTAATTCTTGATAGTAGATCAGGCCTATTAAATTAATTTGGTCTAATTGCTTTTTCCTTCAATTCAAAAATACCCATTCTATGATTAAAGAAAAAAAAAGTTAAAAAAGAAACTGGAATTAAGAGCTAAATAGTCTAGAGGTATAATAGTAGGTTGCTATTTTTCCCATTTTATTGATTGATTTACTTTGCATATGATCATAAATAAGTACAACGGTTAGTAACTATAAGTAAGCTTTAATGTAACATTTATCGTTTCACGTTGTTCATAGACGCATGTTTCTTAATTTGGATTCTTGTGTTGAACTTATTATGCTTCTTGGTGGTTTGAATCTTTGTTGCTTGATGTTTTTGCATTTATTATTGCAATGATCTTTTTTCTTTCTTTCAATTTCATCTAGTTTGATATTATTTATTCTAAAGGTTATTTGAATGGTAGCTTCACCCCTTCAAAATTGTTATCAGTGCAATGTATTATATATTTAGGCACACCAATTAGTATACTCCACATTAATAACATGTATTTTTAGTTTTTCACTTCAACAAATTAACTCTTATTATTCTCATCATCATTTTAAGAGCACATGTATTTTTGGAACCTCAACTAACCTCCAAATTTGTTATAAGTAAAATCAATATATACTCACTCACTAATATAATGATTGATTTTTTATGAGGCCGGCATTTAAAATGTAAATAATCCGCAATTGATGTCAAATATACATTGTAAGCATATACATAATATTCTAGATAATAATTCTTAATTATCAAATTCTAATTACAATAGTCGATATTTGATATAATTTAATCAGAAATACAATCAGTGAAATTTATGTTCATGTTATCATAAGGCCAATGTAAGAATCATAGTAAAGACGGTCTCATCAAATCAAGATAGTAAGCTTGGTGGATGTTCAGTGTACTACTTTTTGCAGAAGGCCTATGATGTGACTGTTATCTTGAAGACAAGTACATAGTGTAGA
>PGTU02008130.1:0-10140 GCA_002896215.2 Cicer echinospermum
ATAATAAAAAAGTACATCAATCAAATTTGAGTAGATGTGCCAACGGCGTTTGGACAATGTTTTCTAGTACGACCAGAGACCCGACATAACCCGCATTTTCTTGGTTCTCTTTCTTTACTGTCACTACAAGAAATTGAACGTTTAGCGACAGTGAAAATCTGTAGGTAAACGTATAAAAACCGTAGGGATAAGCAAATTTACCTATACCGACGGGGTTTTTTTTTGTGGTATATAATCGCCCAATGCCTACGGATTTTCGCCGTGGCTACAGGGTATAGTGACAGAATTTTTTTCGTTGCGGTAAACATTTGATTTTACCTACGGATATTTCATTGTTGGTATATACTTTAGCCATAATTTATACAAATTATACCTACGGTTTTGATTCTGTTGCTATACATTTAAGTGACAACTTTTTTCTGTTGGTATAGGTTTTAAGAGTAATTAATTTATTATAAATATTAATTTTTTGTTATCAACAAAAATTATATAATAATTTAAAATTTATTTTATAAAATTAACCAAATATAAATATACAATGAAATATATATATCTAAGACTCAAAATAAAATAAAAGGTGTTCATTGTATATATTAAAAATTAATATAAAAGTCTTACAACGATAAAACAAAACCCTTAACCTCAAAAAATAGACATTTAAAATAGACATCTTGTGTCATACATAACAATCTCAAAAAATATTAAGAAATGGAGTCCACTAAATTGCCAATATTCCATCTTCAACAACAAATTAGCTTTTAATCTTCACCTACAATCAATAAAATAACAAATGAATAAATACACGATTCCACATAAAAATATTACTAATAAAATAGAGAAAATGTTAATGATTTTAATTAAAATTAACTAATACTATCTAATTACCATTTTCATTATTTTCGTTGTTGTTTGGACTAAGTGAATTCAAATGGTTTTGAGCACTAGTAGCATCAGGAACCTATCACAAAAAATAGAAAATATTACTTATGAAAAATACGATTATGGAACTTATGAAGTTAGTTGGATAACGATTAATAACTTATGATATACCTGTCTCATTGCAGCTTGTATTTATATCATGTAACATCTGCTCCAGAAAAATCGGATTTTTTGAATTAAAAGTCATCACATTTGCTAACAAGTTTTCCATATTCTTAACTCTTTCGCGCAACTCTTCATTTTCAGATGCACAAACCTTCGATATTTTTTAGAATGAGGAATCTTGCCCATACATCGCACACGTCCGTTTTATCAGGTCCTTGTACTTGATAAAATATGTCATCCTTCCAGACATAGAAACCTTGTGTGTCTTTGGGTTGATTGAGAAGTTCCAGCCTCATTATTATGTTTTTTTTAGTTCTTCCTAAAAAATAAAATAAAAATTATTAATGATTGAAAATACCAAATTGAAATTCGACATTCAAAGCATGTAGTACTACAATAAGATCCAATTAAAAAACTTTCAACATGACATATAGCTAACAAATACAAAATCTCCTAAATGGTCAAGTAAAAATCCAATACAATCATCATACATTTGAAAATAAAATTCAGCACTTTGTCAAACTTAATTTATACACATTTTATATATTGGTACCGTTTAATTATTATCAAAACTTACAATCAATTTTGCAGCCTTTTCATTGACAATTGTTTCATCTTTACGAGTACGGGTATCAATGTAAATCTCTTTACGTCCAGGCAACACTCCTTTTCCCTTTTTTATCTACAACCAAATAAATAAGTTAAATGCATTTCATTTTTTATTTAAATTAAAGCCATAAAAATAGAAAGAGAAATAAACATTCTCATCAATAAACTTTGGGAGACTTTTTGAACCCATACAATGAACATCTTCAAATTTAGCACGATTTTGCCTATTAATTTTACTTATTTTCTGCAATTGAAATAAAATATTAGTCTTAATAATAAACTCTTTAATATATTACTCATAATATATACGACTTACTTGTCCTTCATCAGAAAACCAATGATGAACCAAACCACGATATTGATTTGGGTCAACCCTATCATCTGGTACAAGAGATGCAACTTCTTCTTCTGTTTTAGTAGGGTCATATGCCATTGACTTTAGATCACCCTTCCATTGCCTCCATTTCTCATTCAGCTCAGATTTTAACATTTCTCTTGTTAAGTCATTTATTCGGGAATCCTTTCACCTTCACCACAAATTGGCTCTTCTGTAGAATGAACTCCAAATACATCATGAACTAATCCATCCATGTCATGCTCCATTTCTACATTTTGTTTAGTAGCGCTACTTGAAGTTCTAGGTTTTTCACCATGATATATCCATTGTCTATAGCCTCTAAGAAATCCACGATGTGGATCTGTTAAGTGTTCATAAACACATACGCGAGAATAAGAGTGGCAATTGGCACATTTTGTACAAGGGCACATTATTTTTCCATTGATTTGTGAATTTTGAAAAGCAAATTCAAGAAATTCATTAACTCCTTGAATATATTCTTCACTTTTTTTGGATGGATCACACATCCATTCTCTATCCATTGGAAAATTAACTGAAAAAATGGATGATGCAGTCCTAAAACATTAACAATCTTAAAATAAATGAAGAACCATGGTATTCAACAACAACATCAAATCATCGTATTCAACATAAAAGGGTCAAAAAAATTGTAAATTAAAAAGTATAATAAAATTAAAAGTTTCTTATATGATTGACACAAAAGATTCACAATGGCCTACTTATAGGTAAATTCAATGCACATAATTTGCTGTTATGCCACTTGATTGAAGTTGAACATTTCATTCAATCATTAAAAAACTTGGAAATTAAACAAGAAACCTACATTCATTAGAAAACTATTTTAGATAAATCTCATTCAATCATTTGTTTGCTGTTGGCAACTTTTAGTAAAGACATTTTGCTAATGTGAAGTCAAACCAACAATAAATTTAACATACATTGCGATCAAAATTAAATATAATTCACAAAACAATAGCAATATACAAACAAAAAAATCTGTCAAAAAACAAAAATAAAAATCAGATCGATATTTGAATATTCTTAATACAATTCCCCCGAACATTGCAATTGCAATATTATTAGAAGCACAAGTATAATTTGTTTGGAACTTAGTGCACAACTCCTGAGTCGGCATATGCTGTATTTGATTCAATGTATAATCAACAATCCCAAAATGTAATGGAACCAGGTGGCAGTGGTTCTAATCCATCTACAACTTACATTGAAGAAAATGATCAAAATGACGATGAACCGGAAGAACCGCAACTTGTTCAGAGAGCTAGACGAGTTCGGCGACATCGTACATGTGGGACTGGGGGTCATTTAGGTGGGCATCATTGATATAAATTTAATGTATTTTGTTTTTTCAAATTTGATTGATGTACTTTTTTATTATTAATTTAATGTATTTCATTTTGTTTTCAAGTTATCAATATCAATTTCTTTTCATTTAATTGTTATTATTATTTAATTTTTAATATCATTTTAAGTATAATAATTTTTAATTAAAAGTATAATAGTTATTTATTATAATAATAACAATAATTAAAATATAACATTTATTAATAATTAATTATTAACGTATTTTTAATTAATTATTATATTTATTATTTTTTAAATAATTAAATTAATAATTTAATTGTATTTCATTTTTTTTCATGTTTATCAATTATAAGTTTCTTTCATTTTAATTGTTATCATTATTTAATTTTTATTATCATTTAATTTTTATTTAATCACTTTTAAATTATATTAATTTAATTATACCATAATAATTATTTATTATATAATAATAATAATGATAATAATAATAATAATAATAATAATAATAATAATAATAAAAATAAAATATAAAATTATTTTATTAATTTATTACTATACTTTATTGTAATTTAATATTAGTATTTTATTTTTTAAATAATTAAATTAATAATTCTAATAATAAACTAACTTTAAAATATAACAAAAAAAAAAAAAACCTAGTGGGAGGTCGCTTCCCCAGGAAACGACCCCCTGTTTAACATTGAAAAATTTCCTCCTTTCAAGAGGTCGCTTTCCCCAGGACGACTTCCTGAAGAACGAAAAATAGAGCAATTCAGATATTGTTTCAAGTAGGGTAGATAGGAAATTAAAAAAACAAAAAGAGGGATAAACCATGCAGAAAAACCCGATTAATTAACACTAAAAAATGTATTAACTATGTCTGATTGTCTTTTTTCAACTTAAACTTTTATAAGCAAGGGAATCACATTGAATCTTCCAATCATTTGGTTATCTTACTAGTCAAACCAACTATTGGATAAGCAAT
This sequence comes from Cicer echinospermum, assembly GCA_002896215.2. NCBI lineage: Eukaryota > Viridiplantae > Streptophyta > Magnoliopsida > Fabales > Fabaceae > Cicer > Cicer echinospermum. The sequence continues at coordinate 4,320 of PGTU02008130.1, forward strand.
AGTTGGAAATTTCAGCTTAATTGACTATAAAAAGACTGAGTTGTAAAAATTTACAATGCGACAAATTCTAACTTTTATTAGATTAAAAGATTATGTCATACATTAAAAGGTGTTAGACAAGAAAGAATCGATCATTCTTAAAATTTAAATAAATTAAGCATATTTAACAAAAGTATTGCAAATACCGAACATACTTTTACTTCCTAATTTCGACCCCAACGCAAACGATTCACTTTTAGAATTATTTTTGATCAAATAAAATCTATTCAAATGGGATATAAACTTAGTTTGTAATAAATATAATCCGAATAAATTTATTGATTTTTCTTTTTGACAAAATACATATCTTTTTAAGTTATATAAAAATATGAAATTCAATTTTAAATTATTTTTTTGTAACAAATAATCCCCTTTGTATTTATAAGCATTACCAAATAATCGAATTATTTTTAATCATAATTTTATTTAATTATTTGTACTTAGAGATTTTATAGTGACTTATTAATTTTGTCAAAATCATATTAACAAAATAGCAAAAATTTTTATGTGATTCATGAGTGAATCAAAAGAATTTTTACGTTTAATTTTTAAAAACTCTAACATGTAATTTTATTAAAAAGTTCTCTTATTTAATTTTTTAAAAAATTAATGAATGTATATTGTTAAGATTACTGTAGTTAAATTCTCTTAAAAATTACACGAATTATGTTGTAATTTTATTGATTTGAAATTAAATCATATACAAATATTTAAAGATAGAGATGAAGACTAAAAAATAAAAAAATAAAAAACTAATAAGTTTCGTGTAAGGTAACTAAAAACAATAAAATTCATTTTGCCTTTTTGATAGTCCAATAATTAGCTTTGTGACATGATGACATAGTGTAATTGATTGGAACAAACATAGGTAGCTTCCATATTTACCAACCATAACACAAAAGTCAAAAGTTATGAACAAATTTAGAAGGCAGATAACGAAACGCGCAGTCTCTGGTTTTCATATTATTGTAATCCTTAGAAGCACATCCGAATTAGTTAAAGTATAGTTGATCCACATCACATGCCACCCTGCACGAAATGAAATGAATTAGTTAAAGTAAATAGTAAAATAAAGTATAGGAGTGGTCTATGACTTTTACTGGTCTGCATGTTTGTGGTGAAGCTGTAGCAATCCAAGAAATGAGGTGAGTTGTATTTGTGCAGTTTCCAATCCAACAACCTCAACCATAAAACCCTCCCCATCGTCCCCACTTCTTCATCTTCTTCTTCCTTGCCGTCTCTTCTACACTTTCTTTCTCCAATTCATTGCTACCTTCCAAATTAATCCCACTTTTATTATACTCCTACCTCTCTGCTCTTCCAAATCATTATTAAACTACGCAGATCAAAAATCAAACCCAACACACACTCTGGTTTCCCATCATCCAACATTAATTACTATTTACCATTTCCTTTTATTATGGCTGTTGACCTACACACTGGTGACACTACTCATAATAATAACAACAACGATGATGATGATGATCATGTTCTCTCATTAGCGACAACAATCACGCCTATATCACCTTAAAACCATCATACCCCTTCCAACCACGTTCCAAGGATGACAAACAACGAAGACGATTTCATCACCGATGTTAACTCACCAAATGACTCACTTCATGCTTCAAGAAGACGATACTAATTCGAATTCCTCCCACACTCACAATTCTGCAACTGTATACAATTTACTTACAATTTCTATTTATTTATTATTAGTGTCTATAGTAGTAGTAAAGTTAATAATAATTAATAGTGCTCTGTTTTTCTTTCTGAAAAGTCATGGGACATAACGAGTGCGCCTGAGTCACTCTGTGGTCACGGTGAGTTGTACCGAGGGAGTTCAGAAGGTTCCTCGCAGAAACCATCGCCACCAGCTACACCTGGAAAGTTCCAAGACTCTTGTTGGAAGACAACAACAACCTACGATGTGTTTGAGAATATACTATGAAACTTAACGAAAGAGCGATTTCTAATACAATCATGATTATGAGATTGAGAGTTCTAACAAGTCCTCCAATATATGCCTTGTTCATTCCAAACGTTGATTCAGGAACAGATTCGAGCCATTGAAGTAAAGCAACAACAACATAAAATCAGTGGCATGAACAAGATCATGTTCTGTCTCCGAAGAAAGGTAATGGGCGGAACTGGCTGGTCGTCGTGCAATAAGGGCCCAGTCAGTTGCAGACCGGTTCAGGTATGCGGGCGTTTATCTTGTGGGTCCGGTTCAAGATGTGGACCGGTGTTTTCTTGCCTGGTAGTGGAACTGCTGCTTCATCAGAATCAAAATCAAAATCAACCAACAAACAAGGTAATTTGGATTATGTTATGTATCATACCATATTCTCGGGTTTAGTTGCTACTTCATATTCTTAGGAGTATTTTCCAAGTTGAATTGAAATGCACAAATATTGACAGAAATACAATTATTGGAGAATAAATAAACTAATCTTTTCATTAGAAGAGTTGTCTACTTTTCATATTCAAAACAAACAATTTCTCTATATTTTGTATCACACATTTTAAATAGATTATTTTATGTGGAGGATAATTTTAAAAAATGGTTCAATAAACTGAACTGATCCCTCTTCTAAATTAGATGCGAAAAGGAATAGAATAAAATAACTCCTTACTATTATTAATTATTAGTAAATGTAAATATGTACACTTACAGAATTAGCTAGCTAGCCTTTCGGTTTGCATGTGATTGACAAGATGGTGTGTGTGGTGGTGACAAATATTTTAATGAGTGTTCTGAATTTGATTTCTCACTAATCGATCTATGGTAACTGCCTGCGCCTGTGGTTGAGCTTACATGATTTGATCCTAGATTCCTTCCGGTTCGGACAGATACACAATTTAAAAATAAAGAGAGCTGTCGAGAGCATTTAGAGAGTATCCGACAGAAGTGCACAATTCTAACGATTCTTTAATGTGAAGCGATCCAATTGTTAATTATTGTACTTCATAATTACTGCTAGCAGATACTAATTAGAAGTAGTTGATCGTGATACACATGTAATAACTTGGAATTATGATTGATTTGTGTTATATCACGATGTTATTGTATTGCATGGTATGGAAAAAGGTTTGGCTCCGCTGTCCTTATACACGGAGACAGTAGCGAAAACAGTGGTCCTAATAACCAGCTAGAGTTGTGCAGGCTTTGCAACATACACCTTTGACAAACGCTGCACTTGTCTCAACCAACCCTCCTCTTATGCACAATGGTACTATCTTTTATATTTTTTTATTATTAACTATTTAGTATTTCTACTCTATCAAGCAAACACTTTTATTTGTTTTACTTATGACATTTTACTTGATATTCCAGAATGTCATATATATAGATGTAGTATGTTTTAGATTTGTCAATTAATTATAAAGTCAGCATAAAATGAAATAAACTTTTCATTCTGAAAAAGTGTGACTATTATATATATAGTATTATAGTGTCAACAACTGACATACTCTTTTTCTTTAAAATCTAACATTGTTTAATATTTTCTGTTAAGTTTAACTTAACAATCAGTTATATATAACTATATATTGAATGATATATCATATGATACCAATAATATTAAATGATATATTTAATTAAATAAAATAAATATGTTCTCTAGATAATTTTAAATCAAGACTTGTAATACTATGTAATTTAAAATATCAAAATTATTTTTATTATTTTTTTTAAATAATAAAAAAAAATTATTATTTTTAAAATAGAAATCGATCTAAGAACTTAAAAGAAATAATCAACACGGTAACTTACAAAAAATACTATTTTTTTCTTTAAACATATTTTCACACAAAACACCACTATTTATTACAGTTTATATTCTGGAAAGAGTTTTTTTAAATTATTACTTAATGTTTCATAACAAATAAAAATAAGTATTAACCTTTTTTTAACTAGTTACAAAATGAACAAATAAAATCTTATTAATAATAAAATATAAATTAATTATTTGAGTATTCCATAACAATTCTTTAAAAATTAATAATTACATTTTAGAAGTTAACTTAATGTTCTATTAATGAGATACTTTTATACTTCAGTTATTTTGTAACTACGTTAAAATAATAGAACTTGTATTAACGGTGAATAAAATAATAAAAAATATAAGAAAACTTTTTAGTATAGACAAAGTTTTTCTAAAAAAAAAGAACAGTGGTAAATCGTAGTATATAGTGTCTATGTCAACTAAGATGTCCACTTGATTTGGCTTTTGGGGAGGGTACTAATTGTCAGCATCAAATACTCAACAATATTATCAACCGACTTGCAGTTATTTATAGATTATGATCTACATAATGTAATCTGATTTGATTTTTTATAATAGTATTTTGTGAATATGAATTTTTGTACAATATATGATAGTTGTTATTATTTCGATCTGCAGATGATGTTGTAGCAGCATGTATCCACTGCGAAACACCGGTTCACGACAAAGCCGACAGATGTCTTGATGATATGATTCTGCCTCTGAATGGACGTATTGAGGTTCATTTCAATTAATCGAAGAAATAATCCAGAGGCATATCATCATTTGCAATCCCTTTAGTTTTTACACACACACATGTGATCATGTCGATAAAATAATAATTGATGTAATAAATAATAACTCGTTTTGGCACTTGTCAAACTGATCCATGAAATAAACAAAGAAGGAATTAAAATGAAATAAAAATAATAATAAACTAGAAAAGGAACTCCCACCGATCGATAGATTAGATTCATGAATATGCAGTGGAACTTTTATAGTCTCTATCAGTAAGACAACTACATATGTATGTACTTGTTTTATACTTTGCTTCTACCTTAAGTTGTATTTTATTTTATATATCTAAGTTTGCGTAGACTATAAGCCCGAGTCTGATAGATGAGAGGGATGCAAAAAATAAGGAATAAATCTAGTAGTCTTAATCTCTACGTATTATTTGCTAAGCAAATTAAAAGGATACGGGGATGTCATTTTAAAATCCTTCTATGATGTAAAGCTTGAGCAATGAAATAATTGGCTGCGGCAATCATAAATCTAGTAATCTCCGTTTTTTTGAATCCTCTTAATCGTATATATCTGTGCTCTAACCGTAAATATTCCGTTAACAGCCCAAGTGTTCCCGCAATTCATCTGGTACGAGTTTGATGTTAGAAAAATATAATAGAGACTCTATGTAGTCCCCATACTACCTTAAATCCTATTTTTGCCTCCACATTTTTTATAATAACTATTCAACAAAAAAATCTGACAATTTTAATAACTCACAAAAATTTAAGAGGGCCATTTTTTTTTTATATATTTACTTGAATAATCAACAAAAATATAACTTCTTTTTATCCCAAAAATTGAACAATTTATTGATTATTTTGAATTAATTAATAAAACATTGTCGCATATTAGTAATAGTTTAATTGATATGCACCGGCAATATAAATATTTGTTATATTGTAAATCAAACATATATATCACAAAAGTCATATAAATGATGATTTTGATTTGTTGACATAATAAATTTTACTCTAACAATGATCATAATTATAATTTTTTTTCTTCTCTTGTTCTACCAACAAACATAAGAGAATGTAATTTTTTTTTTACTATATTCTTTGGCGAATTTTGAGAACATATGTAGCATTTTTTAAGAAATTTTGAATATGTCGGATGCTTAAAATACTAAGCCCGTTTACTTTATGAAATTATCTTGTGTTTTCAATTTTTTAAATATGTGTTTATTTTATCTTGATGAGAGAAATTGTCGAAAAGATGAGTAAAAT
>PGTU02008132.1:0-33472 GCA_002896215.2 Cicer echinospermum
AATGTCAATCGACTTTGTCAACGCGTTGTTAGCATGTTTCCTGAAAAGTTTACCTGGTGTTTAGTTCAATCGATTTCCGCAAATCGAATTGCAACCAAACTTTATCAAAATATGAAAAAGTGTTAACAATAGATTGTCCCAATCGATTGTATTTGTCCACTAGGAGGCTTTTTCAAATGATACTTTCAATCATTTGCCAATCGATTTCCTCAGCACTGGAGTGCCACTGTGACTCATCAACGATTTGCCAATCGATGTGTTACCATCAGTTTGATGTGTAAATGTTCAATCGATTTGTCCAATCGATTTCCTCCAAATCAGAGGCTACTTGACTGGCATTTTTTCATTTTTAATTAAATCTAATCGATTGCCTAATCGATTGCACATTTACAAACACTTAAGATTTTCCCTACACCCTTGTTATGAAATCGATTTCCCAATCGATTTACATATTCAGAATCAACTTTTGGTTGATTGCTTGTGTTCCAAGCATTTGATCCAAGTGTGTAGGGTTTGATTATGGTTCCTGAAATCTTGCTCAATTCAAATATTAGATTTATCATGCATTGTATGAACATTGTTGAATTATTAATTATGTCATAAATTAGGAATCAAATGATCAAAATCCAACAATCTCCCCCTTTTTGGCATAATTGACAATTCAACCAAATTGTAACTTGAGCAGTTTCAGACATATCATCATTTAATAGCATCATAAAATTATTGTTGAATGATCAGATCAGAGCAGAGCATGTATCAGAACATATCAGATCAGATCATATTAATACAACATACATTAATTAACAAGTGTTAGAGCATATATTTACAATATCAGAAAAAAAATCAATATAAGCATTCAGTTCATCAAGTTATAATTGTTCTCCCCCTTTGTCATTTAAGACAAAAAGGCAGAAAATAATTTCTCCCCCTATGTTACAGAACATAAGCATTGGGGTTGAAACCATTTAACTTGTGTATTAGAGTAAAAACTGTCAAAACAATCATAGCAATTTATGAACATATCAAATGAATTCATAGAGAAGGAATAAACTGTCATATTCATTAATCAAAATCACAAGAATACAGCAAGACATGGCAAAAACAGCATGGATCCTAAGAACCTAATCTCCTAATCGAGGCTGGGGCTCACTATCATCTAAGGAAGGGGCTGAGACCGCTGTATTACCCTCAGCAGGTGTCTCCTCTTCGTGAGTCTCAGGGTTAACTAAGGATCTGGGTTAGGTTCCTCAGCTGCTTGGCGACCAATGTCTGCAACGTCTTCAAATGAGAGCTTGATGCAGAGGTGTGTCTGAATCTCATCCCACTGTTTGAACAACTGAGGTCAAGGAGGCTTGCATAGTCCTTAGACGTGCTTCCACTCTGGACTGAAATTCCAACACTTTGGCATTATGGGCCATCTGAGCTTCAATGAATTCCAAAATCATATCAACAAAAGCAGGAGGAGCAGAGACAGTTTCTGGTTGAGGCGAGGTGGAGGTGGAGGCTGTGCTGGTTCAGCTGCAGGTGTGATCTCATCCAAATACCTTGCACCCTTTTCAATTGCATCTGATTCACAATTGATTCTCCAAAATCAGGGTCGTCTTGACAGATTCTTCATTTACCAAAGACACCTTGAAGCGTTTGAGAATCTTGGTGATCAGTTGCGGATAAGGTAGCATGAGTTTAGTCTGCGAAGCTTCCATCATATGCCTGAGCACTATCCAAGTCCAGCTCATCCTTAATTCTTTGATAATCCCCACAGCAGTAGTATGTCCAACTTTTGAACTACTGCGTGATTTCCTGATCTGGGCACTAAACATGCGTGTCAAAGCATACATCAACATACGATGCTGGACCTTCATTTGACCAATGGGTAGTGAAAACCGATTCAACAAACCCATCGACCATCAGGTCTTTAACTGTTGTGTGTCTATCCATAGACTCTTCCATCCTTGGTCAGCAGTATCAGCTTCTGAACTTCCATCAATGGACTTGCCATAGAAAGGCAATCCTGATAATGTAGAGAAGTCGTCGAAAGTCATAGCAATCTTCTTCCCTTTGACTTGAGCAGTGAAGCCGTCTTCTGTTAACTTGAAAGACGAGTAGAATTCTCTGATCAGCTTAGGATAACAGTCAAGCGTAGACGAAAGAAAGCTTTGAAGACCATGGAATCTAAGATGATCCTGAAAAAGTGAACTCGACACTGTCAAAATAAGGAAATCCATTGTCCTTGCTTCATGGATTTTTCTCTTTAGAAAATCAGGTGAGATGGAGGATTGAGGTTCCTTTTCTTTTGTTGGTGCAGGGACCTTCTTAGCAGACGGTGAAGAAGTGGATTTCTTCTTTGCAGGGGGTGAAGGAATGGGTTGCTTCTTTCTCTTTTGAGCAATCTCTTTCATTGCATCAGCCATCAATTTTTCAGTGGGAGGTTCCTTTTCGTTTCTTGGTCTTTTCTGGAATAGGAGCAGGAGCCTTTCCCTTGTCCTTTGCAAGAATTTTGTGTGTTGGAATCGAAACTCTCTTTGTTAGTGTTTGTGGTGGTGAGGGAGTTTCACTAGTTGAGGATGAGGAAGGTGAAGGTGTATGTGCCTGAGTTTGTTTCACACGAGCCATGATCACAAAACAATTGATTGAATGTAGGTAGAGAGAATGAACAAACTGATGAAGATGCAGAGCAGTGAAGCAGATAGAGTGAAAAACTGAAACTTTCTGGAAAATCTGGAAAAAATCTGAGAAACTGAGATGAAGAAATCGATTTTGTCCTTTACCTTTTATACTTTAACCCTTGTCAATCGATTTCCAAATCGATTGGGTTACCGTTACACCGAATCCTTAATCGATTGCGTAATTATGAAGTCCAACGGCTAGTTAAAAGTTCGCAACGGTCATATTCCTAATCGATTCCCAAATCGATTTTCCGTTTTACTAAATCGATGTCCAAATCGATTGTCCCAAATGTCAAAAACTGAACACTGAATCAATCGATTTCCAAATCGATGCTCGGGATTGTTTACACAATATTTTCAAAAATCTGAACTCTGGGCTAACCAAATCGATTTCCCAATCGATTTTTATAAACAGTTTTCATCAAGTAATCGATTTCCAACTTGATTAATCTGGAAAACTTCACTGATAAATACCAAAATAAAAAAAAACTTATATCTCACTAGGATCAATGATCCCTAGTTTCATCCTTATGTTCAAAAAACTTTCTTTTGGTAATGCTTTCGTGAAGATATCTGCTAGCTGTTCTGTAGTATTCACATATTCAAGTTGATTACTCCATTCTGAAAATGATCTCTTATGAGTGGTGCCTTACCTCAATATGTTTTGTCCTTGAATGCATTACTGGGTTCTTTGTTATGCTGATAGCACTGGTGTTGTCACACATGATCGGCACTGTTCCCAAATCAACACCGAAGTCCATTAGGTGCTGTTTCATCACAAGATTTGAGCACAACAGCTCCCAGCTGCTATGTATTCGGCTTCTGCAGTAGACAAAGCAATACTTGTTTGCTTCTTACTAAACCAGGACACTAGAGAATTACCAAGTAGATGACATGTACCTGAAGTGCTCTTTCTGTCAAGTTTACAACCAGCAAAATCTGAGTCTGAATAACCAACCAAAGTACATGTTGAACCTTTTGGATACCACAAACCAAGATTCTTAGTACCTACTAAGTATCTGAAAATTCTCTTTACTGCAGTGAGGTGAGATTCCTTCGGATTCGATTGATACCGTGCACACATGCAAACGCTGAACATAATATCGGGTCGGCTTGCTGTAAGGTAGAGCAGAGATCCAATCATACCACGAAATCTGGGTTACATCTACAGGCTTACCTAACTCATCTCGGTCTAAGAAATTTCCTTGACTCATGGGTGTATCAATGGACTTAAGCTTATCAAAGTTAAATTTCTTTATCAAATCAGAACAATACTTGGATTGACTAATGAAAATGCCTTGCTTGGTTTGGTTAATTTGAAATCCCAAGAAATATGATAGTTCACCCATCATTGACATTTCAAATTTACCTTTCATTAAGTTTTCAAATTCTTTGCAAAGCTTGTCATTTGTTGATCCAAATATAATGTCATCAACATAAATTTGGACCAGCAAGATGTCATTTTCAATAGTTTTTGTAAAGAGTGTCTTATCAACATTTCCTCTAGAAAAATTTGTTGAATGAGGAAAGTGCTGAGTTTCTCATTCCAAGCTCTTGGAGCTTGTTTCAACCCATAGAGGGCCTTTGAGAGTTTATACACATGGTTAGGAAAATCTGGATTTTCAAAACCTGGTGTTTGGCTCACAAAAACTTCCTCTTGTAGGTCTCCATTAAGAAATGCACTCTTCACATCCATTTGATATAGATTGAAGTCCATGATACATGCATAGGCCAACAAAATCCTTATGGCTTCTAGTCTAGCTACAGGGGCATAGGTCTCATCAAAGTCTATTCCCTCCTCTTGACTATAACCCTTTGCAACTAATCTGGCCTTATTCCTAGTTATCACACCATTCTCATCTAACTTATTTCTGAACACCACCTAGTTCCTATAACATGCTTACCCTCTGGCCTAGGTACCAAGTTCCACACTTTGTTCCTCTCAAACTGGTTTAACTCCTCTTGCATAGCAAGTATCCACTCACTATCTAAAAGGGCTTCCTTAATGTTCTTAGGTTCAATCTGAGACACAAAAGCTGTGAGGTTACAGAACTCCCTAAGGTTTCCTCTAGTTGACACACCTCTAGAGATGTCACCTATGATGTTGTCTAAGGGGTGGTTTCTATTGAATCTCCATTCCTTAGGTAACTCACTGGTTTCTATAGGTTCTATAGGTCTGCACTAGTTGGAGGATCAGCTATAGGTTGTTCTAGGGGTTCAGATTCTACAACGTCATCCAAAATATCATTAACCTTAGAAGGAGTTTTGTTCAAGTTTTCTGTAAAAGATTCATCAAACTTTACATGAACTGACTCTTCTATGGTTTTTGTTCTTTTGTTGTAGATTCTATAGGCTTTACTAGTTTGGGAGTATCCTAGAAAGATTCCTTCATCTGCCTTAGGGTCAAACTTTCCTAGGTGTTCATTGCCATTGTTCAAAACAAAGCACTTACAACCAAAAATTCTAAAGTAAGACAGGTTTGGTTTTTCTACCCTTGTAAAGCTCATAGGGTGTTTTCTTAAGAAGGGGTCTAATCAGTACTCTATTCACAATATGAGTGGTTGTACTAATTGCATCTGCCCAAAAGTACTTAGGTAGGTTGGAGTCCTTAAGCATGGTCCTAGCTAACTCTTCTAGGGATCTATTCTTCCTCTCCACTACCCCATTCTGCTGTGGTGTCCTAGGGCTGAATACATGTGGTTGATTCCATTTGATTCACAATAATTTTGAAAAAGATCATTTTGGAATTCACCTCCATGATCACTTTTTATTGAAACAATTTTCAAATCATTCTCATTTTGTACTAAAAGCAGCAAAACTTTTTGAAAACAGAGAATGTATCACTTTTATGAGCTAAAAAGTAAGTCCATGTGAATCTAGAATAATCATCAACCAGCACATATCCATATAGGTTTCCACCTAAACTCTTAACTTGGGCAGGTCCGAAAAGGTCCATGTGAACTAGTTGTAAAACTCTATTTGTTCTAACCAAATCTATAGAGGGAAATGGAGTCTTAACCAGTTTACTCTTCTCACATGAATCACACAACCTATCCTTAGAAAACTTCCTATTGGGGAGTCCTATTACTAGCTGTTTGCTAACAAGCTTATTCAAGTGATTAATATGAATATGAGCAATGCGTTTATGCCACAACCATGTTTCATCTTGATTTGATAACAAGCAACATACAGCACTTGGTACATAATTGAAATCCAACATGTAGATGTTGTTAATTCTGTCACCAATCAGCTTTATGTTTTTGTCATCTTTATGCTCAATAATGCAAGATTGTGATAAAAACTTACTTGAAACCTTTGTCACATAGCTGACTTATGCTTAGCAAGTTATGCTTGAGTCCTTCAACATATAAACATTCTTAATCACTGTCGTTGACTCATTGCCTATATCACCAATTCCAATAATTTTTCCTCTATTGTTGTTCTCATATTTGACAAAACCTCCTTCCTTTAATGTCAAGGACAGAAATTGGATTTGTCCCCTGTCATGTAGTGCTTCGAACATCCGCATCCAAATACCATGAGTGCTTAGTGGATGTCAAGCACACCTCTTTTTTCCGATTCTGAATCTGAATTTGCCATGTGCACACATATTGGCTTCTTCTTCATCCGAAGAGGCAGAGGATTCATCTGTTATCGTTCCAAGGCAATATACGCTTTCTTTGTTTTGGTGACTGGTTCTTTGCCTTTTGATTTTGCAGCTTTATTTTTGTTCTTGCAATTTGTAGCATTCTGACTTTATGTGACAGTCTTCTTTTCCACATTCATAACATGTAATTTGCTTGTTGTCGAATTCTAGTTTTGGAGCTGGATGGTTTTCTGAATTTGTTATCTTTCTTCTTCAGAAATTTTCTTAAATTCTTGATAAGCAGTCCGATTTCTGGTTCTTCATTGTCACTGCTGGATTCATTTGAGCAGCTATCGGATTCAGTTTTGGATTGATTTGCTTGAAACTTCAGAGATAAACTTTCTTTTTCCTTATTTTCCATTTCAGCTTCATCCAGTCGATGTAATTCATTTTTCATGTTCCCTTAATTTTCCAAATAATGTTGCTGTCGTCATCTTCGCTAGATCCTTAGACTCAGCTATTGCGGTAATCTTGGGCTGCCATTCTCTGGTTAAACATCTCATAATCTTTCCGATCTGCTGTTCATTATCCACATATTTTCCTAGTGCATGCAGGTTGTTGACAATGTGTGTGAATCTTGTTTGCAAATCACTGATTGACTCTTCTTTCTTCATGCTAAATAATTCATATTCGTGCATGAGCGTATTCACGCGAGCTCTCTTAACATCAGTAGTACCTTCATGAGTTTCTTGGAGGATGTCCCACATCTCTTTTGCTGATTTGCAATTGGATACTCTAAAGAACTCTTCTGCACATAGGGCTGATGTGATTATGTTCTTCGCCTTCGCATTGAAACCAACCTTCTTTTTTGTCTTCATCGGACCAGTCGGCTCTAGGCTTGATAATCATTGAGTCGTCAGTTCCTGCAATCTTGGGAATGTACGGACCGTTTTCCAACAGCATCAAGGATATCTATGCCACTTGCTTCCAGAAATATGAGCATTCTTTGCTTCCAGTACATGTAGGCTGTACCGTTGAAAGCTGGTGGTCGTGCTAACGAAGCGCCTTCTCCCAGAACGTCAGTTGAGGCATCTTCTTATAAGTTTTACCTCTCAAGAAGTTGGCTCTGATACCAAATTGTTGGTATCAGTGACCTCGCAATAAAGAAAATATATCAGTTTTCGTTACAAAATTAATCAGTATCAAGCGCACAGCGGAAATTAAATTTTGTGGCATGCAAAGTTAGCAATATAGAAATTAAAGAGAGAGGGTTAGAGAAGAAGACACAGAGATTTATCCTGGTTCGGTTGTTCCACAACAACCTACGTCCAGTCCTGAAAATCCAATCGGATTTCAGATTTTCTTCTCCTTCAATAGAAAGAATCAATTACAAAGATTTTCCAGTTTCCTCCCTGAAACCTATCAATCTCTAATTATGTCTTTCCTATTGAATACCCTCTGATCCTTGTAGACACTCAGCAGCCTATCACAGAATCAAAGTACAACTCTTTCTTGTTGAGCCCTCTCAACCAAGAAAGTAGTCACCAGTTTCAAGCTGGCTTTTTCTTGCGTTCTATTCCTTTCAAAGATTTATTACAGAATGAATAAAAGATGTAAAACAAAAGAGTCTTCAATCTTTATGAATGTTGTTCCTCACGAATCTGGATATTCAAGCCTTGTTCATGAGCACATTATCATTTCTCTTAGATTGTCAACAAAACTGTATTGAGATCTGTAATCACAATTATGAAGTTGTTAAGTTGTTGTTATGAACAGCTAAGAGCGTTGTGAGAAATTATGAAAGTTATGAAAATGTTATGTAAAAGTTGTTTAGAATAAAGATTGAAAGACATCTTATATAGTTTCTGAAAAACCAACTCCTAAATCGATTCCTCAATCGATTTATTAAAGTTAAAAACACATGCTTAATCGATTTGCCAATCGATTCGCGAGTCTTGGTTTTCTTTAATCTTGAAACTATACAAGCTAATCGATTTACCAATCGATTCTTTAAAACAACACTTTTCAGTAGAACATGTCCAGACCTGTATAAATCGATTGCCTAATCGATTTCTGGGAAACTGTTTTAATAAAAGTAGTTTCAATCGATTACTCAATCGATTTGCCAAATCTCAGAGTCGATGTGTAAAACCACAGAGTCGATTTGGTCATAATCTCATAGTTCACTGTGTTTTCAAAAGTTTATTTCAATCGATGTGCCAATCGATTGTTTTCAAAACAGTGGCTCAGGTTTTTGATGTCAATCGATGTGTCAATCGATTGGATTCAAAAACAGTGACTCAGTTTTAATGTCAATCGACTTGTCAATCGCTTTGGTAGCATGTTCCTGAAAAGTTTTACCTGGTGTTTAGTTCAATCGATTTCCCAATCGATTGCAACCAAACTTTATCAAAATAGAAAGTGTTAACAATAGATTGTCCAATCGATTTGTATTTGTCACAGGTGAGGTCTTTTTTCAAATGATACTTTGTCAATCCGATTGCCAATCGATTTCCTCAGCACTGGAGTGCCACTGTGACTCATTCAATCGATTTGCCAATCGATGTGTTACCATCATCAGAGGCTACTGATTTGTTTCATTGTTCAATCGATTGCCTTTGTCAATCGATTTCCTCCAATCGATCAGAGATTACATATTGACTTGTGCATCCAAGTGTTTTCATTTTTATGGTTCCTGAAATCTAATCGATTTATTGCATTGTATGAACTAATTCGATTAGGAATGATCAAATCCAACATTTAGCTCATTTTAAACACTTATTCTAGAACAATTAGGGTTTTTAACCAATCTTGTACATCCAATATGTGGTTTTGTCAGATGAAACATTTAGGTCAATTTTCGTCCTCCTAGGCTTATTCTTGTCCAATTAGGGTTTTTAACCATCTTGTGCATCCAATTTTCATTTGTGTCATTGGATGAACATTTAGGTCAATTTCGTCCTCCCTAGTCCCTAGGCTTATTCTTGTCCAATTAGGGTTTTTAACCAATCTTGTGCATCCAATAAGTTCATTTGTGTCATTGGATGAACATTTAAGGTCATTTTCATCCCTAGGCTTATTTATGTCCAATTAGGGTTTTCAACCAATCTTGTGCATCCAATAAGTTCATTTGTGTCAATTGGATGAACATTTAGGTCATTCTTCGTCCTCCTAGGCTTATTCTTGTCCAATTAGGGTTTTTAACCAATCTTGTGCATCCATAAGTTCATTTGTGTAAATTGGATGAACATTTAGGTCATTTTCGTCCTCCCTAGGCTTATTCTTGTCCAATTAGGGTTTTTAACCAATCTTGTGTGCATCCAATAAGTTCATTTGTGTAATTGGATGAACATTTAGGTCATTTTCGTCCTCCCTAGGCTTATTCTTGTCCAATTAGGGTTTTTAACCAATCTTGTGCATCCAATAAGTTCATTTGTGTCATTGGATGAACATTTAGGTCATTTTCGTCCTCCCTAGGCTTATTCTTGTCCAATTAGGGTTTTTAACCAATAATAACCAAGGTCATTTTGTGCATCCAATAAGTTCATTGTGCATCCAATAAGTCATTTGTGTAATTGGATGAACATTTAGGTCATTTTCGTCCTCCCTAGGCTTATTCTTGTCCAATTAGGGTTTTTAACCAATCTTGTGCATCCAATAAGTTCATTTGTGTCATTGGATGAACATTTTAGGTCATTTTCGTCCTCCCTAGGCTTATTCTTGTCCAATTAGGGTTTTTAACCAATCTTGTGCATCCAATAAGTTCATTTGTGTAATTGGATGAACATTTAGGTCATTTTCGTCCTCCCTAGCTTATTCTTGTCCAATTAGGGTTTTTAACCAATCTTGTGCATCCAATAAGTTCATTTGTGTAATTGGATGAACATTTAGGTCATTTTCGTCCTCCCTAGGCTTATTCTTGTCCAATTAGGGTTTTTAACCAATCTTGTGCATCCAATAAGTTCATTTGTGTAATTGGATGAACATTTAGGTCATTTTCGTCCTCCCTAGGCTTATTCTTGTCCAATTAGGGTTTTTAACCAATCTTGTGCATCCAATAAGTTCATTTGTGTCATTGGATGAACATTTAGGTCATTTTCGTCCTAACCAATCTTGTGCATCCTAGGCTTATTCTTGTGTCCAATTAGGGTTTTTAACCAATCTTGTGCATCCAATAAGTTCATTTGTGTAATTGGATGAACATTTAGGTCATTTTCGTCCTCCCTAGGCTTATTCTTGTCCAATTAGGGTTTTTAACCAATCTTGTGCATCCAATAAGTTCATTTGTGTGTAATTGGATGAACATTTAGGTCATTTTCGTCCTCCCTAGGCTTATTCTTGTCCAATTAGGGTTTTTAACCAATCTTGTGCATCCAATAAGTTCATTTGTGTAATTGGATGAACATTTAGGTCATTTTCGTCCTCCCTAGGCTTATTCTTGTCCAATTAGGGTTTTTAACCAATCTTGTGCATCCAATAAGTTCATTTGTGTAATTGGATGAACATTTAGGTCATTTTCGTCCTCCCTAGGCTTATTCTTGTCCAATTAGGGTTTTTAACCAATCTTGTGCATCCAATAAGTTCATTTGTGTCATTGGATGAACATTTAGGTCATTTTCGTCCTCCCTAGGCTTATTCTTGTCCAATTAGGGTTTTTAACCAATCTTGTGCATCCAATAAGTTCATTTGTGTAATTGGATGAACATTTAGGTCATTTTCGTCCTCCCTAGGCTTATTCTTGTCCAATTAGGGTTTTTAACCAATCTTGTGCATCCAATAAGTTCATTTGTGTCATTGGATGAACATTTAGGTCATTTTCGTCCTCCCTAGGCTTATTCTTGTCCAATTAGGGTTTTTAACCAATCTTGTGCATCCAATAAGTTCATTTGTGTCATTGGATGAACATTTAGGTCATTTTCGTCCTCCCTAGGCTTATTCTTGTCCAATTAGGGTTTTTAACCAATCTTGTGCATCCAATAAGTTCATTTGTGTAATTGGATGAACATTTAGGTCATTTTCGTCCTCCCTAGGCTTATTCTTGTCCAATTAGGGTTTTTAACCAATCTTGTGCATCCAATAAGTTCATTTGTGTCATTGGATGAACATTTAGGTCATTTTCGTCCTCCCTAGGCTTATTCTTGTCCAATTAGGGTTTTTAACCAATCTTGTGCATCCAATAAGTTCATTTGTGTCATTGGATGAACATTTAGGTCATTTTCGTCCTCCCTAGGCTTATTCTTGTCCAATTAGGGTTTTTAACCAATCTTGTGCATCCATAAGTTCATTTGTGTAATTGGATGAACATTTAGGTCATTTTCGTCCTCCCTAGGCTTATTCTTGTCCAATTAGGGTTTTTAACCAATCTTGTGCATCCAATAAGTTCATTTGTGTAATTGGATGAACATTTAGGTCATTTTCGTCCTCCCTAGGCTTATTCTTGTCCAATTAGGGTTTTTAACCAATCTTGTGCATCCAATAAGTTCATTTGTGTAATTGGATGAACATTTAGGTCATTTTCGTCCTCCCTAGGCTTATTCTTGTCCAATTAGGGTTTTTAACCAATCTTGTGCATCCAATAAGTTCATTTGTGTCATTGGATGAACATTTAGGTCATTTTCGTCCTCCCTAGGCTTATTCTTGTCCAATTAGGGTTTTTAACCAATCTTGTGCATCCAATAAGTTCATTTGTGTCATTGGATGAACATTTAGGTCATTTTCGTCCTCCCTAGGCTTATTCTTGTCCAATTAGGGTTTTTAACCTGTCTTGTGCATCCAATAAGTTCATTTGTGTAATTGGATGAACATTTAGGTCATTTTCGTCCTCCCTAGGCTTATTCTTGTCCAATTAGGGTTTTAACCAATCTTGTGCATCCAATAAGTTCATTTGTGTCATTGGATGAACATTTAGGTCATTTTCGTCCTCCCTAGGCTTATTCTTGTCCAATTAGGGTTTTTAACCAATCTTGTGCATCCAATAAGTTCATTTGTGTCATTGGATGAACATTTAGGTCATTTTCGTCCTCCCTAGGCTTATTCTTGTCCAATTAGGGTTTTTAACCAATCTTGTGCATCCAATAAGTTCATTTGTGTCATTGGATGAACATTTAGGTCATTTTCGTCCTCCCTAGGCTTATTCTTGTCCAATTAGGGTTTTTAACCAATCTTGTGCATCCAATAAGTTCATTTGTGTAATTGGATGAACATTTAGGTCATTTTCGTCCTCCCTAGGCTTATTCTTGTCCAATTAGGGTTTTTAACCAATCTTGTGCATCCAATAAGTTCATTTGTGTCAATTGGATGAACATTTAGGTCATTTTCGTCCTCCCTAGGCTTATTCTTGTCCAATTAGGGTTTTTAACCAATCTTGTGCATCCAATAAGTTCATTTGTGTCATTGGATGAACATTTAGGTCATTTTCGTCCTCCCTAGGCTTATTCTTGTCCAATTAGGGTTTTTAACCAATCTTGTGCATCCAATAAGTTCATTTGTGTAATTGGATGAACATTTAGGTCATTTTCGTCCTCCCTAGGCTTATTCTTGTCCAATTAGGGTTTTTAACCAATCTTGTGCATCCAATAAGTTCATTTGTGTCATTGGATGAACATTTAGGTCATTTTCGTCCTCCCTAGGCTTATTCTTGTCCAATTAGGGTTTTTAACCAATCTTGTGCATCCAATAAGTTCATTTGTGTAATTGGATGAACATTTAGGTCATTTTCGTCCTCCCTAGGCTTATTCTTGTCCAATTAGGGTTTTTAACCAATCTTGTGCATCCAATAAGTTCATTTGTGTCATTGGATGAACATTTAGGTCATTTTCGTCCTCCCTAGGCTTATTCTTGTCCAATTAGGGTTTTTAACCAATCTTGTGCATCCAATAAGTTCATTTGTGTCATTGGATGAACATTTAGGTCATTTTCGTCCTCCCCTTATTCCCAATTAGGTTTTTAACCAATCTTGTGCATATGAACATTTTAGGTCATTTTCGTCCTCCTAGGCTTATTCTTGTCCAATTAGGGTTTTTAACCAATCTTGTGCATCCAATAATTTCATTTGTGTAATTGGATGAACATTTAGGTCATTTTCGTCCTCCCTAGGCTTATTCTTGTCCAATTAGGGTTTTTAACCAATCTTGTGCATCCAATAAGTTCATTTGTGTAATTGGATGAACATTTAGGTCATTTTCGTCCTCCCTAGGCTTATTCTTGTCCAATTAGGGTTTTTAACCAATCTTGTGCATCCAATAAGTTCATTTGTGTCATTGGATGAACATTTAGGTCATTTTCGTCCTCCCTAGGCTTATTCTTGTCCAATTAGGGTTTTTAACCAATCTTGTGCATCCAATAAGTTCATTTGTGTCATTGGATGAACATTTAGGTCATTTTCGTCCTCCCTAGGCTTATTCTTGTCCAATTAGGGTTTTTAACCAATCTTGTGCATCCAATAAGTTCATTTGTGTCATTGGATGAACATTTAGGTCATTTTCGTCCTCCCTAGGCTTATTCTTGTCCAATTAGGGTTTTTAACCAATCTTGTGCATCCAATAAGTTCATTTGTGTAATTGGATGAACATTTAGGTCATTTTCGTCCTCCCTAGGCTTATTCTTGTCCAATTAGGGTTTTTAACCAATCTTGTGCATCCAATAAGTTCATTTGTGTCATTGGATGAACATTTAGGTCATTTTCGTCCTCCCTAGGCTTATTCTTGTCCAATTAGGTTTTTAACCAATCTTGTGCATCCAATAAGTTCATTTGTGTCATTGGATGAACATTTAGGTCATTTTCGTCCTCCCTAGGCTTATTCTTGTCCAATTAGGGTTTTTAACCAATCTTGTGCATCCAATAAGTTCATTTGTGTCATTGGATGAACATTTAGGTCATTTTCGTCCTCCCTAGGCTTATTCTTGTCCAATTAGGGTTTTTAACCAATCTTGTGCATCCAATAAGTTCATTTGTGTAATTGGATGAACATTTAGGTCATTTTCGTCCTCCCTAGGCTTATTCTTGTCCAATTAGGGTTTTTAACCAATCTTGTGCATCCAATAAGTTCATTTTGTGTCATTGGATGAACATTTAGGTCATTTTCGTCCTCCCTAGGCTTATTCTTGTCCAATTAGGGTTTTTAACCAATCTTGTGCATCCAATAAGTTCATTTGTGTCATTGGATGAACATTTAGGTCATTTTCGTCCTCCCTAGGCTTATTCTTGTCCAATTAGGGTTTTTAACCAATCTTGTGCATCCAATAAGTTCATTTGTGTAATTGGATGAACATTTAGGTCATTTTCGTCCTCCCTAGGCTTATTCTTGTCCAATTAGGGTTTTTAACCAATCTTGTGCATCCAATAAGTTCATTTGTGTAATTGGATGAACATTTAGGTCATTTTCGTCCTCCCTAGGCTTATTCTTGTCCAATTAGGGTTTTTAACCAATCTTGTGCATCCAATAAGTTCATTTGTGTCATTGGATGAACATTTAGGTCATTTTCGTCCTCCCTAGGCTTATTCTTGTCCAATTAGGGTTTTTAACCAATCTTGTGCATCCAATAAGTTCATTTGTGTAATTGGATGAACATTTAGGTCATTTTCGTCCTCTCCCTAGGCTTATTCTTGTCCAATTAGGGTTTTTAACCAATCTTGTGCATCCAATAAGTTCATTTGTGTAATTGGATGAACATTTAGGTCATTTTCGTCCTCCCTAGGCTTATTCTTGTCCAATTAGGGGTTTTTTAACCAATCTTGTGCATCCAATAAGTTCATATGTGTAATTGGATGAACATTTAGGTCATTTTCGTCCTCCTAGGCTTATTCTTGTCCAATTAGGGTTTTTAACCAATCTTGTGCATCCAATAAGTTCATTGTGTAATTGGATGAACATTTAGGTCATTTTCGTCCTCCCTAGGCTTATTCTTGTCCAATTAGGGTTTTTAACCAATCTTGTGCATCCAATAAGTTCATTTGTGTCATTGGATGAACATGAACATTTAGGTAGGGTTTTTTTTTCGTCCTCCCTAGGCTTATTCTTGTCCAATTAGGGTTTTTAACCAATCTTGTGCATCCAATAAGTTCATTTGTGTAATTGGATGAACATTTAGGTCATTTTCGTCCTCCCTAGGCTTATTCTTGTCCAATTAGGGTTTTTAACCAATCTTGTGCATCCAATAAGTTCATTTGTGTAATTGGATGAACATTTAGGTCATTTTCGTCCTCCCTAGGCTTATTCTTGTCCAATTAGGGTTTTTAACCAATCTTGTGCATCCAATAAGTTCATTTGTGTAATTGGATGAACATTTAGGTCATTTTCGTCCTCCCTAGGCTTATTCTTGTCCAATTAGGGTTTTTAACCAATCTTGTGCATCCAATAAGTTCATTTGTGTCATTGGATGAACATTTAGGTCATTTTCGTCCTCCCTAGGCTTATTCTTGTCCAATTAGGGTTTTTAACCAATCTTGTGCATCCAATAAGTTCATTTGTGTAATTGGATGAACATTTAGGTCATTTTCGTCCTCCCTAGGCTTATTCTTGTCCAATTTAGGTTTTTAACCAATCTTGTGCATCCAATAAGTTCATTTGTGTAATTGGATGAACATTTAGGTCATTTTCGTCCTCCCTAGGCTTATTCTTGTCCAATTAGGGTTTTTAACCAATCTTGTGCATCCAATAAGTTCATTTGTGTAATTGGATGAACATTTAGGTCATTTTCGTCGTCTCCCTAGGCTTATTCTTGTGCAATTAGGGTTTTTAAACCAATCTTGTGCATCCAATAAGTTCATTTGTGTAATTGGATGAACATTTAGGTCATTTTCGTCCTCCCTAGGCTTATTCTTGTCCAATTAGGGTTTTTAACCAATCTTGTGCATCCAATAAGTTCATTTGTGTAATTGGATGAACATTTAGGTCATTTTCGTCCTCCCTAGGCTTATTCTTGTCCAATTAGGGTTTTTAACCAATCTTGTGCATCCAATAAGTTTCATTTGTGTCATTGGATGAACATTTAGGTCATTTTCGTCCTCCCTAGGCTTATTCTTGTCAATTAGGGTTTTTAACCAATCTTGTGCATCCATATAGTTCATTTGTGTCATTGGATGAACATTTAGGTCATTTTCGTCCTCCCTAGGCTTATTCTTGTCCAATTAGGGTTTTTAACCAATCTTGTGCAATCAATAAGTTCATTTGTGTCATTGGATGAACATTTAGGTCATTTTCGTCCTCCCTAGGCTTATTCTTGTCCAATTAGGGTTTTTAACCAATCTTGTGCATCCAATAAGTTCATTTGTGTCATTGGATGAACATTTAGGTCATTTTTCGTCCTCCCTAGGCTTATTCTTGTCCAATTAGGGTTTTTAACCAATCTTGTGCATCCAATAGGTTCATTTGTGTCATTGGATGAACATTTAGGTCATTTTCGTCCTCCCTATGCTTATTCTTGTCCAATTAGGGTTTTTAACCAATCTTGTGCATCCAATAAGTTCATTTGTGTAATTGGATGAACATTTAGGTCATTTTCGTCCTCCCTAGGCTTATTCTTGTCCAATTAGGGTTTTTAACCAATCTTGTGCATCCAATAAGTTGTGTTTGTGTCATTGGATGAACATTTAGGTCATTTTCGTCCTCCCTAGGCTTATTCTTGTCCAATTAGGGTTTTTAACCAATCTTGTGCATCCAATAAGTTCATTTGTGTCAATTGGATGAACATTTAGGTCATTTTCGTCCTCCCTAGGCTTATTCTTGTCCAATTAGGGTTTTTAACAAATCTTGTGCATCCAATAAGTGTGTTTGTGTCATTGGATGAACATTTAGGTCATTTTCGTCCTCCCTAGGCTTATTCTTGTCCAATTTAGGGTTTTTAACCAATCTTGTGCATCCAATAAGTTCATTTGTGTCATTGGATGAACATTTAGGTCATTTCGTCCTCGCTAGGCTTATTCTTGTCCAATTAGGGTTTTTAACCAATCTTGTGCATCCAATAAGTTCATTTGTGTCATTGGATGAACATTTAGGTCATTTTCGTCTCCCTAGGCTTATTCTTGTCCAATTAGGGTTTTTAACCAATCTTGTGGATCCAATAGGTGTGTTTGTGTCATTGGATGAACATTTAGGTCATTTTTGTCCTCCCTAGGCTTATTCTTGTCTAATTTGGGTTTTTAACCAATCTTGTGCATCCAATAAGTTCATTTGTGTCATTGGATGAATATTTTGTTCATTTTCGTCCTCCCTAGACTTATTCTTTCCTAATTAGGGTTTTTGACCAATCTTGTGCATCCAATAGGTGTGTTAGTGTCATTGGATAAACATTTAGGTCATTTTCGTTCTCCTTAGGCTTATTCTTATCCAATTAGTGTTTTTTGTTGGACTTTAGTCCCTTGAATCCTAATTTTGACATAATTAACAAACATACAATGTTCATACACCACATGATAAATCCAATATTTGAATTGAGCAAGATTTCAGGAACAACAATCAAATCCTACACACTTGGAACATATTGCTTGGAACACAAGAAATCAACAAAAGTTGATTTTTGACTGAAGCAAATCGATTGGGAAATCGATTTCATAACAAGGGTGTAAGGAAACACAACTGTTTGTGTTGGTATAATCGATTGGGCAATCGACTGACTAAATTAGAAATGAAAAATTGCATAAATCAGTAGCACCCCAGTTTTGAGGGTAATCGATTGACAAATCGATTATACATTTCACAAATAAACCTGATTGAAATAAATCGATTGGGAAATCGATTGGACAAGTCACAGTGACACCCCAGTTTTGAGGGTAATCGATTGGCAAATCGATTGCTCAAATATCTTTGCAAAATAACTTTCCCTGTGACAAACACAATCGATTGGACAATCTATTGTGTGAAATTTCAATCAAGTTAAGTTTGGTTGCAATCGATTGGGAAATCGATTGAACTAAACTCCAGGTAAGAACGTTTTCAGACAAATACATACAAATCGATTGGCACGTCGATTAACATCAAAATAGCTGAGTCACTGACTTAAACACAATCGATTGGCAAATCGATTGAAAGAACTTTTGAAAAACTCAGTGAACTCTGAGCTTGTGGCCAAATCGATTCTGAGTATTTGTTAATCGATTATGAAGACTTAATAAATCGATTACGAAATCGATTGATATGTGTTTTAATTTGAACATAACATCTGCAATCGATTATGAAATCGATGCATATCAGTCTTAACATAATCACTGAAAAGTGTTGATTAAAGAATCGATTGGTAAATCGATTGGCTTATATAGTTTCAAGATTCAAGAAAAACAAGACACACGATAATCGATTGGCAAATCGATTAGACTGGTTTTATCACTTTAAGAAATCGATTGGTAAATCGATTGATTAATATGTTTTTCAGAAACTATATAAACAGTCTTCAATCATTCTTTCAATAACAATCTAATAAACACTTTGAATATTCTTGATATACAAAAGAACTCTCAATAACACTTGGTTAACACACTGAGATTGCTTTTTCAGATCACAGCAAAAGAGATTATCAACAATCAATAAGAGAGCTGGAAAAGTGATCTTGAAAGACAAGGTTCTCATGAACAATCCTTGAATATCCAGAATCGTGAGAAGTGACATTAACCAAGATTGAAGACTTCTTTTTGTTCTTCCTTTATTCTGTTTGTAATAACTTTTTGAAACGAAACGAAAGCGAGAAAAGTCAGCTTGAAACTGGTGGCTACTTTCTTGGGTGAGAGTGCTCAACAAGAAAGAGTCGTACTTTGATTCTGTGTTAGGTTGCCGAGTATCTACAAGGATCAGAGGGTGATCAATAGGAAAGAGATCATTAAGATAGATAGGTTTCGGGATGAAACTGGACAATCTGTAATTGATTCTTTCTATTGGAGAAGAAAATCTGAAATCCGTTTGGATTTTCAGGACTGGATGTAGGTTGTCAAGTTGACAACTGAACCAGTATAAATCCGTGGTGCAATCTTCTCTAACCCTTAACTCCTTTGATTTTCTATCTTGATAATTTGATAATTTGACTTGCATGCATCTTGGTTAATCTCCTATCAATCTACTTGAACTTGCTAATCTTGTATGCCACAATTTAAATTCCGCTGTGTGTATGAAATTGATTTAATTTCTTAAAGAACTGATATATTCCGATTATTTCGAGGTCGTACCAACCAACAATTGGTATCAGAGCCTAACTTTTCGAGAGGTAACACTCATAAAAGCATTATGGCCTCAAACGATTTTCTGGGAGAAGGCGCATCGTTAGCAAGACCTCCAGCTTTCAACCGAACAGCTTATATGTACTGGAAGCACAGGATGCTGATCTTCCTGGAAGCCAGTGGCATAGACATCCTTGACGCTGTTGAAAACGGTCCATATATTCCCAAGATTGCAGGAACAAATGACTCAATGATTCTCAAGCCTAGAGCCGACTGGTCTGACGATGACAAAAAGAAGGTAGGTTATAATGCTAAGGCTAAGAACATTATAACATCTGCTCTTTGTGCAGAAGAATTATTTAGAGTATCAAACTGCAAGTCAGCAAAAGAAATGTGGGACATTCTTCAAGAAACACATGAAGGAACCACAAATGTGAAGAGAGCTCGCGTAAACACACTTATGCACGAATACGAATTATTCAGCATGAAAAAGGACGAATCCATCAGCGATCTGCAAACCAGATTCACACACATTGTGAATAATCTTCACGCTTTGGGAAAGCAACTTTGTTTGGAAAACTAAGGGAACATGAAATGGAACTACATACATCAACTGGATGAATCAGAAATGGAAAGCCGCAAAAAGAAAGGATTATCTTTGAAGGTTCAAGCCCAGCAATCGAAAACTGAATCAGATAGCTGCTCAGATCAATCCAGTAGTAAATCTGAAGAGCCGGAAATCGGGTTGCTTGTCAAGAAATTTAAGAAGTTTCTGAAGAAGAAAGACAACAAATTCAGAAAACCATCTAGCTCTAAGACTACTGACAACAAGACCATTACATGCTATGAATGTGGTAAAACAGGTCACATAAAGTCAGAATGCTACAAATTGCAGAACAAGAATAGAGCTACAAAATCAAAAGGCAAGGAACCAGTCACCAAAACTAGAAAAGCTTATATTGCATGGAATGATAGCGATGAATCCTCTGCCTCTTCTGATGAAGAAGAAGTCAATTTGTGTCTCATGGCAAATACAGATTCAGAATCAGAAAATGTGGTTAGTTCACAATCTAATCCAACATATGATGAGCTACAAGAAGCTTTCAATGAACTGCATGATGACTATGTGAATTCCATAAAATAGTTGTTAAGCACCAAGAAAATGCTTGAACAAATGAATATTGAACATAAAGAAATTGAAAATTTATGTGAACAACTGAAAAAGGATTCACATGAAAAATCTGCAAAGTGCATTGAACTTGAAGATACTGTTGCATCATTGAAATCTGATTTATTGAAGTTTGCTAATAGTAAAGATAAACTGAACGTCATACTTATCAATCAAAGACATGTTCATGAAAAATCTGGTTTAGGATATACACCAAATATGCATGTTAAAAGAAATAAAAACAGATATGGTATTGGTTATATGCAAACCAGAAATGTCAAACATGGTCAAAAAATCTGCTATTGCTAAGAGTATGTATGACATCTTTACTAAACCAAACAAACATTCATCCTTTGATGGCAAATGTCATTTCTGTTGCAGAAAGGGACATTATGTGTCAAATTGCAAATTTAAAAAATTAGCCAATAAAGGATGGAAGCAAGTTTGGATAGCAAAGAAATCTGTGTTTGACACTAACCATCCAGGACCTAATTTAAATTGGGGACCTAAAACAAAATTCTGATTTTGTATTGCAGGTGTGCTT
This sequence comes from Cicer echinospermum, assembly GCA_002896215.2. Taxonomy (NCBI): domain Eukaryota; kingdom Viridiplantae; phylum Streptophyta; class Magnoliopsida; order Fabales; family Fabaceae; genus Cicer; species Cicer echinospermum. Next base: position 21,109 of record PGTU02008132.1, read on the forward strand.
GACATCCACGAAACATTCATGGTATCTAGATAGCGGATGCTCAAAGCACATGACTGGTGACAAATCCAAATTCCTGTCCTTGACATTAAAGGAAGGAGGCTTTGTCAAATATGGTGATAACAACAGAGGAAAGATCATTGGAATTGGTGATGTAGGCGATGAATCAACTGCAGTAATCAAAAATGTGCTATATGTTGAAGGATTAAAGCACAACTTACTGAGTATAAGCCAGCTATGTGACAAAGGTTTTTAAGTAAGTTTTTCATCACAATCTTGCATTATTGAGCATAAAGATGACAAACACATAAAGCTAATTGGGGACAGAATTAACAACATTTACATGTTGGATTTCAATTCTGTACCAAGTGCAGTATGCTGCTTGTTATCTAACTCAGATGAAAACATGGCTTTGGCATAAAAGAATTGCTCACATACACATAAATCATTTGAATAAACTTGTCAGCAAACAGTTAGTCTTAGGTCTACCAAATAGGAAGTTCTCTAAAGATAGACTGTGTGATGCATGTGAGAAGAGTAAACTGGTTAAGACTCCATTTCCCTCTATAGACTTGGTTAGAACAAATAGAGTTTTACAACTAGTTCACATGGACCTTTTTGGACCTGCCCAAGTTAAGAGTTTAGGTGGAAACCTGTATGGATATGTGCTGGTTGATGATTATTCTAGATTCACATGGACTTACTTTTTAGCTCATAAAAGTGATACATTCTCAGTTTTCAAAAAGTTTGCTGCTTTAGTACAAAATGAGAATGATCTGAAAATTGTTTCAATAAAAAGTGATCATGGAGGTGAATTCCAAAATGATCTTTTTCAAAATTATTGTGAATCACATGGAATCAACCACATATATTCTGCCCCTAAGACACCACAGCAGAATGGGGTAGTGGAGAGGAAAAATAGATCCCTAGAAGAGTTAGCTAGGACCATGCTTAAAGACTCCAACCTACCTAAGTACTTTTGGGCAGATGCAATTAGTACAGCCACTCATGTTTGTGAATAGAGTTCTCATTAGGCCCCTGCTTAGGAAAACACCCTATGAGCTTTACAAGGGTAGAAAACCAAACCTGTCCTACTTTAGAATCTTTGTGTTGAACAATGGCAAAGAAACACCTAGGAAAGTTTGACCCTAAGGCAGATGAAGGTATCTTTTTAGGATATTCCCAAACTAGTAAGGCCTATAGAATCTACAACAAAAGAACAAAAACCATAGAAGAGTCAGTTCATGTAAAGTTTGATGAATCTTTTACAGAAAACTTGAACAAAACTCCTTCTAAGGTTATTGACATTTTGGATGATGTTGTAGAATCTGAACCACTAGAACAACCTATAGCTGACCCTCCAACTAGTTCAGACCTTGTAGAACCTATAGAAACCTGTGAGTTGCCTAAGGAATGGAAGTTCAACAGAAACCACCCCTTAGACAACATTATAGGCGATATCTCTAAAGGTGTTGCAACTAGGAGAAGCCTTAGTCAGTTTTGTAACTTTACAACCTTTGTATCTCAGATTGAACCTAAGAACATTAAGGAAGCCCTGCTAGATAGTGAGTGGATACTTGCTATGCAAGAGGAGTTAAACCAGTTTGAGAGAAACAAGGTGTGGAGTTTAGTACCTAGGCCAGAGGGTAAGCATGTCATAGGAACCAGGTGGGTGTTCAGAAACAAGTTGGATGAGAATGGTGTGATAACGAGGAATAAAGCCAGATTAGTTGCAAAGGGTTATAGTCAAGAGGAGGGAATAGATTTTGATGAAACCTATGCCCCAGTAGCTAGACTAGAAGCCATAAGAATTTTATTGGCTTATGCTTGTATTATGGACTTCAATCTTTATCAAATGGATGTGAAGAGTGCCTTTCTCAATGGTGACCTTCAAGAGGAAGTCTTTGTTAGCCAAACACCTGGTTTTGAAAATCCTGATTTTCCAAATCATGTGTATAAACTCTCAAAGGCCCTCTATGGGTTAAAAACAAGCTCCAAGAGCTTGGTTTGAGAAGCTCAGCAATTTCCTAATTCAACAAAATTTTTCAAGAGGAAATGTTGATAAGACACTATTCACAAAAACTACTGAAAATGACATCTTGCTTGTCCAAATTTATGTTGATGACATAATATTTGGATCAACAAATGATAAACTTTGCAAAGAATTTGAAAATTTAATGAAAGGTAAATTTGAAATGTCAATGATGGGTGAACTGTCATATTTCTTGGGATTTCAAATTAACCCAAAGCAAGCAAAGGCATTTTCATTAGTCAATCTAAATATTGTTCTGATTTGATAAAGAAATTTAACTTTGATAAACTTAAGTCCATTGATACACCCATGAGTCAAGGAAATTTCTTAGACCGAGATGAGAAAGGTAAACCTGTAGATGTCACTAGATTTCGTGGTATGATTGGATCTCTGCTCTACCTTACAGCAAGCCGACCAGATATTATGTTCAGTGTTTGTATGTGTGCAAGGTATCAATCGAATCCGAAGGAATCTCACTTCAGTGCAGTTAAGAGAATTTTCAGATACTTGGTAGGTACTAAAAGTCTTGGTTTGTGGTATCCAAAAGGATCAACATGTACATTGATTGGTTATTCAGACTCAGACTTTGCCGGTTGTAAACTTGACAGGAAAAGTACCTCAGGAACATGTCATCTGCTTGGTAATTCTCTAGTGTCTTGGTTCAGTAAGAAGCAAACAAGTATTGCATTGTCTACTGCAGAAGCTGAATACATAGCAGCTGGGAGCTGTTGTGCTCAAATTATGTGGATGAAACAGCATTTAATGGACTTCGGTGTTGATTTGGGAACAGTGTCGATCATGTGTGATAACACAAGTGCAATCAGCATAACCAAGAACCCAGTAATGCACTCAAGGAAAAAAACACATTGAGGTAAGGCATCACTTCATAAGAGACCACTTTCAGAATGGAGTTATCAAACTTGAGTATGTGAACACTACAGAATAGTTAGCTGATATCTTCACAAAAGCTTTGCCAAGAGAAAGTTTTTTGAATATAAGGATGAAACTAGGGATCATTGATCCTAGTGAAGCATGATTTTTGTTGATTCTGGTATTATTCAGTAATGTTTTCCAATTAAATCGATTTGGGAATCGATTACCAGCATGGTAAATGGTTTATAAAATCGATTTGGGAATCGATTACTTTAGCCCAGGATTTAGAGTTCAGAAATTTTTTTTTAAATCTTCACGAGCATCGATTTGGAAATTGATTAGTTAAGTGTTCAACCTTAAGACAATCGATTTGGACATCGATTAAGTAAAACTGGAACTCGATTTGAACATCGATTTGAAATATAACCGTTACTTATATTTTACTAGCCGTTGGAACTTCATCATTACTGAATCGATTGAGGATTCCCAGCAACGGTAACCTAATCGATTGGGAAATCGATTTACAAGGTTAAGAGTATAAATAGGAACAGTTCTAAATCGATTTCTGCATTCTATTTTCCAGATTTTCACTACTTTTCTCTTGTCTGCTTCATTCTTCTGTCTCTGCATCTGTTTGTATCTGCATTCTACATTCTACCTACTTCGAATCTACAGACCCAAGCTCGTACTCCATCTCCCTCATCTTCTACCACAAGTGAAACACCTTCACCCCACCAACTTTGACAAAGAGAGTACCTATCCCAACTCACAAAATTCTTGCCAAAGATAAGGGCAAGGCTCCTGCACCAATCCAAGAAAAGACGAAGAAACGTAAAGAACCCCCAACAGAGAAGCTCATGGCTGATGCCATAAAAGAAATATCTCAGAAAAGGAAGAAGAAGCCAAATTCTTCACCACCTCCCAAGAAGGTCTCAGTACCAAAGGAAAAGGAGGCACAACCATCTCTGTCAACAGACTTTGCAAAGAGGAAAATTCATGAGGCAAGAACCATGGATTTTGCATACTTTGATGTTGTTGAATTCACGTTTCAAAACCACCTCAGATTTCATGGATTGGAGAGTTTTCTTTCTTCTACACTTGATAGCTACCAAAGGCTGATCAGGGAGTTTTATTCTACATTCAAGTTAACTGAAGAAGGGTTTACTGCTTTAGTTAAGGGAAAAAGGATTGCAATGTCCTTTGATGACTTCTCTACTTTGTTTGGATTGCCTTTCTACGGCAAATCTATTGATGGCAGCTCGGAAGCTGACACTGCCGATGAAGGTTGGGAAGAAACACTTGATAGGCATACAGCAGTAAAAGACCTGATGGTCGATGGGTTTGTTGAATCTATTTCATTGCCCATTGGTCAAATGAAGGTTCAACAGAGGATGTTGATGTATACTCTTACGCGTATGCTGGTACCAAGATCAGGAAACCATGCAGTAGTCCAGAAGTTGGACATAATACTGTTATGGGGCTTATCCAAAGAGCTAAGGATGAGCTGGTGTTGGATTGTGCTAAGGCACATGTTGGAAGCATCTCAAAGCAAGCTAATGTTGCCTTATCCACAGCTGATCACAAAAATTCTCAAACACTTCAAGGTCTCATTTGGAAATGAGGAATCTGCAAAAACCACACTGGTGTTTGGTGAATCAATTGTGAATCAAATGCAATTGAAACGGTTACACAGAAAATGGATAAGACCTCAAGCTGCTGTTGAACCAGCACAGCCTCAGCCTCAACCAGTCACTGCACCTACTACTCCTGATTTTGTTGGCAAAATAATGGAATTCATTGAAGCTCAGATGGCACACAATGCCAAAGTGTTAGAATCTCAGTCCAGATTGGAAGCAAGTTTAAGGACTCTGCAAGCATCCTTGAACTCGGTTGTTCAGGATGTGGATGCGATTCAAGCACACCTAGGCATCAAACTGTCGTTTGAAGACATCGCGGATATTGGTCGTCAAGCTGTAGAAGAACCTAACCCGGATCCCCTAGATAACCCTGAGACTCACGGTGAGGAGACACCTGCTGAGGTTAATACAGCGGTCTCAACCTCTCCCATAGATGATAGTGAGGACCAGCCTAGACTAGGTGATTAGGACCCTTAGGTTTTGTACTGTTTTGCTCTGACCTGTTATAATCATCTGATGTTTAATGAATTTTGTTTCTTTTATATTTGGCTTAATCATCTAAGTTGCTCATTAATTGCTATGATTGTTTTTGACTTGATCCACATGAACTTCATTATTCTAATGCACTATGTTATATGATTTCAAACCCAATGCTTATGTTCTTTAACATAGGGGGAGGAATTGTTTTTCTGCCTGTTTGACTTAACTGACAAAGGGGGAGAAATATTATAACTTGACAGTTGCATTGTTTTTACAATCTGATGTTTTTGCTCTGATACTTAATAATACTTAATAATATAGTTTATAATACTCTTATGCTTGTTGTTTTGAAATGCTCAAGTTACAATTGTATGAATTGTCAATTATGCCAAAAAGGGGGAGATTGTTGGACTTTAGTCCCTTGAATCCTAATTCTGACATAATTAACAAACATACAATGTTCATACACCACATGATAAATCTAATATTTGAATTGAGCAAGATTTCAGGAACAACAATCAAATCCTACACACTTGGAACATATTGCTTGGAACACAAGAAATCAACAAAAGTTGATTTTTGACTGAAGCAAATCGATTGGGAAATCGATTTCATAACAAGGGTGTAAGGAAACACAACTGTTTGTGTTGGTATAATCGATTGGGCAATCAACTAACTAAATTAAAAATGAAAAATTGCACAAGTCAGTAGCACCCCAGTTTTGAGGGTAATCGATTGACAAATCGATTATACATTTCACAAATAAACCTGATTGAAATAAATCGATTGGGAAATCGATTGGACAAGTCACAGTGACACCCCAGTTTTGAGGGTAATCGATTGGCAAATCGATTGCTCAAATATCTTTGCAAAATAACTTTCCCTGTGACAAACACAATCGATTGGACAATGTATTGTGTGAAATTTCAATCAAGTTAAGTTTTGGTTGCAATCGATTGGGAAATCAATTGAACTAAACTCCAGGTAAGAACGTTTTCAGACAAATACATACAAATCGATTGGCACGTCGATTAACATCAAAATAGCTGAGTCACTGACTTAAACACAATCGATTGGCAAATCGATTGAAAGAACTTTTGAAAAACTCAGTGAACTCTGAGCTTGTGGCCAAATCGATTATGAGTATTTGTTAATCGATTATGAAGACTTAATAAATTGATTACGAAATTGATTGATATGTGTTTTAATTTGAACATAACATCTGCAATCGATTATGAAATCGATGCATATCAGTCTTAACATAATCACTGAAAAATGTTGATTAAAGAATCGATTGGTAAATCGATTGGCTTATATAGTTTCAAGATTCAAGAAAAACAAGACACACGATAATCGATTGGCAAATCGATTAGACTGGTTTTATCACTTTAAGAAATCGATTGGTAAATCGATTGATTAATATGTTTTTCAGAAACTATATAAACAGTCTTCAATCATTCTTTCAATAACAATCTAATAAACACTTTGAATATTCTTGATATACAAAAGAACTCTCAATAACACTTGGTTAACACACTGAGATTGCTTTTTCAGATCACAGCAAAAGAGATTATCAACAATCAATAAGAGAGCTGGAAAAGTGATCTTGAAAGACAAGGTTCTCATGAACAATCCTTGAATATCCAGAATCGTGAGAAGTGACATTAACCAAGATTGAAGACTTCTTTTTGTTCTTCCTTTATTCTGTTTGTAATAACTTTTTGAAACGAAACGAAAGCGAGAAAAGCCAGCTTGAAACTGGTGGCTACTTTCTTGGGTGAGAGTGCTCAACAAGAAAGAGTCGTACTTTGATTCTGTGTTAGGTTGCCGAGTATCTACAAGGATCAGAGGGTGATCAATAGGAAAGAGATCATTAAGATAGATAGGTTTCGGGGATGAAACTGGACAATCTGTAATTGATTCTTTCTATTGGAGAAGAAAATCTGAAATCCGTTTGGATTTTCAGGACTGGATGTAGGTTGTCAAGTTGACAACTGAACCAGTATAAAATCCTTGGTGCAATCTTCTCTAACCCTTACCTCCTTTGATTTTCTATCTTGAAATATCTGTATATGTGATTAATATTAGATGCATGTTAAACATATTATGTGATCCAATAGGTGTGTCTGTGTCATTGGATGCATGTTAAACATATTCTGTGATTAATATTAGATGCATGTTAAACATATTCCGTGGCTTATTCTTGAACAATTTGGGTTTTTAACCAATCTTGGAGATCCAATAGGTGTGTCTGTGTCATTGGATTAACATTCAGGTCATTTTCGTCCTCCTAAGGCATATCCTTGTCCAATTAGGGTTTGTAACCCATCTTGTGCATCCAATAAGTTCATTTGTGTAATTTGATGAAACATTTAGGTCATTTTCATCCTCTCCAGGCTTATTCTTGTGCAATTAGGGTTTTTAACCAATCTTGTGCCTCCCTAGATTTATTCTATTCCAATTAGGGTTTTTAATTAATCATGTCCATCCAATAGGTGTGTTTAGGTCATTGGATGAGCATTTAGGTCACTTTCGTCCTCCCTAGGTTTTTTTCTAGTCCCATCAGGGTTTTAAACCAATCTTGTGCATCCAAGAGGTGTGTTTGTGTCATTGGATGAACATTTAGTTTATTTTCGTCCTCAATATGCTTATTCTAGTCCAATTAGGGTTTTTAACCAATCTTGTGCATCCAATAGGTGTGTTTGGGTAATTGGATGAACATTTAGGTAATTTTCGCCCTCAATAGGCTTATTCTTATCCAATTAGGGAATTTAACAAATCTTTTACATCTGATAAGTTCATTTGTGTCATTGGATTAACGTTTATGTCATTTTCGTCTTCCCTAGGCTTATTCTTGTCCAATTATGGGTTTAAAACATACATGTGCAATCATTAGGTGTGTAATTGGATTAACATTTAGGTCATTTTCATCCTCCCTAGGTTTAATCTAGTCCATTTAGGGTTTTTAAGAAATCTTGTGCATCCAATAGGTGTGTTTATGTCATTGGATTCACATTTAGGTCCCTTTTGTTCTCCCTAGGCTTATTCTAGTCCAATGAGGGTTTTAACCAATCTTGTGCATCCAATAGGTGTGTTTATGTCATTGGATGAACATTTAGGTCATTTTCATCCTCCCTATGCTTGTTATTGTCGAATTAGGGATTTTAACCAATCTTGTGTATTCCATAAGTTCATTTGTGTCATTGGATTAACATTTTGGTCATTTTCGTCCTCCCTAGGCTTATCCTTGTATCCATTAGGATTTTCAATTAAATCTTGTGGATCCAATATTTGTGTAATTTTATGAACATTGTTTGGTGTCATTGGATGAACATTTAAGTCATTTTCATCCTCCCTAGGTTTATTCTAGTCCAATTAGGGTTTTTAACCAATCTTGTGCATCCAAAAAGTTCATTTGTGTCATTTTATTAACATTTTGGTCACATTTTCGTCCTCCCTAGGCTCATTATTGTCCAATTAGGGTTTTTAACCAATCTTGTGCATCCAATAGGTGTGTTTGTGACATTGGATGAACATTTAGGTCATTTTGTCCTCCCTAGGCTTATTCTTATCCAATTAGGGTTTTTAACCAATTTGGTCCATCCAATAATTTCATTTGTTTTATTGGATAAACATTTTGGTCATTTTCGTAATCGCTAGGCTTATTCTAGCCCAATTAGGGTTTTTAACCAATCTTGTGCATCCAATAAGTGTGTTGAAAATGACCTAAATGTGAAACCAATGCCACAAACACCCTATTGGAGGCACAGATTGGTTAAAAACACTAATTGCACAAGATAAGCTAGAGAGGACGAAGATGAACCTAAATTTTCATCAGTCACAAATTTGAACTATTGGTGACAGATGAGGTTACAACCTAATGACAAGTTGGCTTGGAGGACGAAATGACTAAATGTTAATCCAATGACACAGACACACTATTGGATCCACAGATTGGTTAAAACCCAAAATTGGTCAAGAATAAGCCTAATGAGGACGAATGACCAAATGTTAATCCAATGACACAAATGAACTTATTGATGCACAGATTTGCTAAAAATCATAATTGCAGAATAAGCCTAGGTAGGAGAAAATAACTAAATGTTCATCAATGAACAAACGCCCTATGGGATGCACAAGATTGGTTAAAACCCTAATTAGGCCAAGAATAAGCCTAGGGAGGAAGAAAACGACCAATAATGTTAATCCAATGACGCAAATGAATTATTCAATGCATCAAGATTGGATAAAAACCTAATTGGACAAGAATAAGCCAAGGGAGGACGAAAATGATCTAATTGTTCATCCATGACACAACAACTATTGGATCCAGAAGATTGGTTAAAAACCCAAATATACAAGGATAAGCCTAGGGAGGACTAAAATGACAAAACATTAATCCAATGACCCAATGACTTATTGAATGCACAAGATTGTTAAATCCCTAAATGACAAGAATAAGCACACGGAGAAGAAATAAACTAATGTTCCATCCAACTACACACACACCTCTTGGATGCACAAGAATGGTTTAAACCTAATTGGATAGAATAACTAGGGAGGAAGAAAATGAACTAAATGTTAATCCAATGATAGATCATACCTAATGATTGCACAAGATTGTTTGAAAAAGTAATTGGACAAGATAAGCTAGGGAGGACAGAAAACGACATCAACGTTAATCCAATGACACAAATGAAATTATTGATTGCAAATATTTGTTAAAAACCCTAATTGGACAAGAAATAGCCTAGGGAGACGAAATGAACTAATGTTCATCAATTCACAACAGCCTATTGGTTGCACAAGATTGTTTAAAACCCTATTGGACAAGAATACTCCTATGGAGGATGAAATGACAGAAATGTGAATCCAATGCCAAAAACACCCTATTGGAGACAAGATTGGTTAAAAACCGAATTGCACAAGAATAAGCCTAGAGAGGATGAAAACGACCTAAATGTTCATCCATTACAACAAGAACTTATTGGATGCACAAGATGGGTTACAAACCTAATTGGACAAGATATGCCTTGGAGGACGAAAATGACCTAAAATGTAAATCAATGACACAGACACTCTTTGTCCCCAAGATTGGTTAAAAACCAAATTGTTTCAAGAATATGCCTAGGAGGACAAAAATGACAAAAATGTTAATCCAATGACACAATGAACTTATTGAATTCGCAGATTGGTTAAAATCCCTAATTGGACAAGAATAAGCATAGGTAGGACGAAAATGACCTAAATGTTCATCAATGACAAAACACACATATTGGAAGCACAAGATTGTTAAAACCCTATTGGACTACAAATAAGCCTAGGGCAGCGAAATGACCAAATGTAATCAATGACACATATGAACTAATTGGATGACAGATTGGTTAAAACCCTAATGGGACAAGAATAAGCCATAGGAGGACGAAAATGACCAAAATGTTCATTCAATGCAGAACACACATATTGGTTGACAAGATAGGTTAAAACCCTAATTGGATAAGAATAAGCTAAGGGAACGAAATGACTAAATGTTATCCAATGACACTAACACTATGTGGAACAGATTGGTCAAAAACCCTATTAGGCAAGAATAAGGTAGGGAGGCGAAATAGAAAAAATTATCCAATGTCACAAATGAACTTATTGGATCACAAGATGGTTAAAAACCAATTGGACAAGAATAAGCCTAGGGAGGACGAAATGAACTAAATGTTCATCGAATGTCACAACACAGCCTATTGGTTGCCAAGATTGTTTAAAAACCCTAATTGGACAAGAATAATCCTATGGAGGATGAAATGACAGAAATGTTGAATTCCAATGCCACAAACACCTATTGGAACACAAGATTGGTTAAAACACGAATTGGCACAAGAATAAGCCTAGAGAGGATGAAAAGACCTAAATGTTCATCCAATTAACACAATGAATTATTGGATGCACAAGATGGTTACAAACCTATTGGACAGGATATGCCTGAAGGACGAAAATGACCTAAATGTAAATCCAATGACCCAGACACACCTATTGGATCCCAAGATTGGTTAAAACCAAATTGTTCAAGAATATGCCTAGGGAGGAAAAATGAAAAATGTTAATCCAATGACACAATGAACTTATGAATTCGCAAGATTGGTTAAAATCCCTAATGGACAAGAATAAGCATAGGTAGGACGAAATAAACTAAATGTTCATCCACTAACACAAACAAACTATTGGACGCACAGTTTGTTAAACCCTAATTGGACTAGAATAACCTAGCGAAGACAAAATGATCTAAATGTTACATCCAATTACACAAAAACAAGATTGATTAAAAACCCTAATTGGACAAAATAAGCATCGGGAGACGAAAATGACATAATGTTTATCCAATGACACAACACACTATTGAATGTACAAGATTGGTTTAAAATCCAAATTTGATAGAATAGCTAGGGAGGACGAAATGACCAAAATGTTAATCCAATGACACAAAATGAACTTATTGTATGCACAAGATTGGTTAAAACCCTAATTGTACTGAATAGACTAGGAGGATGAAAATACCTAAATGTTATCAAATGAACAAAAACACTAATGATTGCACAAGATTGTTTTAAAAACCTTCATTGGACAAGAAAAAGCCTAGGGAGGACGAAAATTACATAAACGTTAATCCAATGAAATAATGAACTTATTGGATGCACAAGATTTGTTTAAACCCAAATTAGGACAAGAATAAGCTATGGAGGCGAAAATGACCTAATGTTCATCAATGACAAAACACATATTGGAGCACAGATTGGTTAAAAACCTAATTGGACTAAACTAAGCCTAGGAGGACGAAATGACAAAATGTCAACCACATAGACAATATGAACTAATTGGATGGACAAGATTGGTTAAAAACCTCGGACAAGAATAAGCATAGGAGGAGAAAATGACAAAATGTTCATTCATGGCAGAACACACCTATTGGTTGCACAAGATAGGTTAAAAACCTAATTGGATAAGAATAAGCCTAAGGGGAAGAAAATGACCTTAAATGATTTATCCAATGACACTAACAACACTCTTGGATCACAAGATTGGTAAAAAATAATTAGCAAAATAAGGCTAGGGAGGACGAAAATGACAAAAATTAATCCAATGTCACAAATGAACTTATTGGGTTCACAAAGTTGGTAAAAAACCCAAATTGGACAAAAAATAAGCCTAGGAGGACAAAAATGACCTAAAATGTCATCCAATGAACCACACAACACCCAATTGGATCCAAAGATTAATTAAAACACAAATCATACACGATAGCCTAGGGCAGAACGGAAAAATGACCAAAATGTTAATCCAATGCACAAAACAC
>PGTU02008133.1:0-17036 GCA_002896215.2 Cicer echinospermum
TATTAAGTTAATTAACTCAAGATACATTTTAGGACCGACATAATTAACGAGAGATACACTTATTTTTATTTTTTGCAATTTGGGAAAAAAATATATGTTTTAGTAATTTTGATACATCTAATGACTATTGTGGGTCACCTTACATATTTAATGACTAAGATAATTGTTTATTGTATGTAAAGATAAAGATGAGTCAAAATTTGATTCAAATTTGTCATGAATCATTTTTCCCAACTCAAACTCAAAATCGACTCACACATCATATAATTTGCACTAGATTAAAAGTTCAATTTTCTTACATCACAAAAATTCTCATCACTTTATATGTTTTTTTATGTATGACTGATCACTTCTTATATAGGAAGAGAGAATAGTATACTATAGTAAATTTTTGGATGCAAGACTTCTATTGTACAGTTGAACAGAGTTTATCAAGTGTGACATTTTTTAATTTTGAATACAATTAAATAGTTAACTTTAAACAATTAAATTACTCTCTAAACAATTTTTTCTATCTTCATAATATTAATAAGAATTACAGAGATTGTTTTTTATCTTTTGATATGCAATAATATGTCTTTAACTTGTATGCAATAATATGTCTTTAACTTGTAGAAGATCATTTCCTATGTTAGAGGTGCCTTTTGATTTTCACATAAACAATAAAGTGGTAGATATTTTTTATCATCCTTTTAAAAGGTATATTTTTTATCATAATGTGTTATGTGCTTTTGTATATAGTTTGGCTAATTAAGGGTCATTTGTTGCCAATAGATGTTTGAATTATGTTTGGATGTAGTCAACAATGTATTTTAGATATGTATTTGTTTGTTTCATAATGATATTTATAATTAAAAATATATTTTTGTAATTGTCTGATCCTTATTATTAATCACAACATTCTTGTTTCTCTATTTTTTTTATAGGAAATATCGAGTTTTTGTATTATGTATTTCAATTGATAGTGAAAATGAATAGACAATACTACTTATTTTAGATATATCGATTATCACGTTAGACAAAATTTCCGTATTTTATATGAAAATGTCATAATAAACAATAATAGTAAAGGCCGATGTATTACAGAAAAACACATAATATTTATATTAAAGTAAACATTATATCTGAACATTTTATCATTCTTACTCCATGTCAAATTTTAATTCAACAAAGTTACAATTCTATAAAACAATTTTAAAATTTTCTCCCCGTTTTTGAAAAAATTGAAATATTAAATTTATTTAAACATTTAAAAAATTTACTAAAAATAAAAAATACTGTTTTTTAATCTGATTTTTATTAAGTCTTGGATACATTATATATTACTAAATATATTAGTAATAATATATATTACAAAATATATAAATATATAATTAAAATATACATTGAAAAAAAATAAATAAAATAAAAGAGTAAAGTTTTTTTTGGACAATTTTATAGTGATATTGATTCACAACATTTCGAGTCAAAAAAATTATGAGCCTAAATTTTCAGCTAACAAATTCATAAATCAAATTGAACGATTAATTATGAGTTGGAAGTTTTAAAATATTTCCACGTTGGTGGTAGTTTTGGTTTCCTAATTTCACTCTATCTAAATAATTTTAATTTATGCGCGGCCATTCTTTTGGTCGAACATAAATTCTAGACCCAATCCGTTGGTTAAGTTGGTTGTTTCAAAACGATTCTTCTTCTCGAAGAATCAGTATAATTTTTATTGTTGATAAAATCTCATTCGTTTGTCAAAGAGTCAGAAGATGGAGAACCGTCCGGGATACCGGTAATTGGTCTGCAAAATTGACCACCACGCACGCGTTGTAATACTATTGGTCTCTAACCCATTTTGCCATTAGGCAAAATCTTCATCTACCCTTACATTGTCAAAACAAGTTCAACCAAATTTTTTTATCAAAATCATAATGTATATAAATCGATAAATGTCAAATATACTGCGTAGTTTCTCACTTTTCACGTCACTTTGAGTGTTTGAAGGGAAAAAGGGAAAAACGAATACAAATTAGAACTCTCTCTCTCCGTCGTCGTCGTGTTCTCGTTTGATTCAGATTCAGTCAATCGACATGGCGGAGCTCCTTCGTATGGATTAGGTCTCGATTAGGTCACTTTTCTAATTTCCTTTTTTCTTGTTGTTGTTAGTAATTGTTAATTGCTTGTGAAAATGCTTGATCTTATGACTTTGTTCGGAGAGATTTTGGTAACGGAGCTTTCGTAGAATTCATTTCAGCTCTGTTTGCTTTGTTGAACGGATCCTAAGTGTAGTCACTGAAGATTTGGGTTTCCAATATTTAGTGGTAATCATTTTTAGGTTGCTACGAATTGATTTTGAATTCTCTTTAGTCTAATTAAGCCTCTGTTGGAGTCACTGATATTGAAACCACTGATAGGTATGTGCTGGCTTCTAATGTGATGCATGTTTTTCTGCTGAATAAGCTAGTGTAGTTGGTAAAAAACATATGATTCTACATTTGCACCTTTGCATCTAATTTTCCGTTTTCCTGCTGAATAAAAGCTGATTAAATGGTTACACCAAAAAAAAAAAAGCTGATTACATGGCACCACTTTCTCAACTCCCTTACGAACAAACTTAGTGCATGTTTGTTTTTACAGTGAGATCGGAAAAATCACAGTTAGACAATCTATCGTGACCAAACACAGCTTAGTAACTGTCAAATTTTGTTAACTATTAAAAATACTTGGTTGGATCCTTGAAAGCACTTGCATTTAGGCCGTGTCGATAGAGATGGGAGCCTAGGAAGGTAGATTTTTATCCACACTGCTCCATGCATTTTAATTTGCAGTGAGAGGAACTGGGTATGTGTGGAGACAAAAAAAACATATTGGTTGCTTTGTTGACGGGTAGTCTTCAATAACTCTGTTTGCCGTGAATGCCTGAGGCCGAAGTCCTTAATTTATTATAGTGATCACCTTGTCGAAATCATTGGATTTTCTTGAATTTTATCAAGAAGCTGTTTGATTTCTATGGGCTGTCCAATTGGAATAAACTATTCAGTTTGCAAGGACCCTACTAGGACTCTGATGGCATGGTATGGTGGTATGATATGGCTTGATAAACCATGTTGAGTAGAAGCGTGGTGTACTTGTGTATCAGAAGCTGTGGATCGTTCACCGTGGCACGTTGAAGGAAGTAGCTGAAGTATTGGAAAGAGTGGACACAGATTCTTATTGGTTGTGAAGAGGGCCAATACAAGAAACAATTCGGATTGAAACAAGTTCACGACACAACGGAGGAGTTTTGAGTTGGGTTTAGGTTTATAAAGAGAACAAAAGAGAGGGGCTTGGTAATGAAGTTGTGGGCCCACAAGTGGAGGTTTTAAGTCGCGAATTGATCGGTGGGTTTGTGAGTCATTGCGAGTGGGACTTGGTGTTGGAAGGTATGGTTGCTAGAGTGCCAATGATTGCATGGCCATTTGTATGCAGAGCAGCATGCTATATGGACTTGTAGCCTAATTTTACATCTACTTCTTACATTTTACATACTCTACATATATGGGCCATTCCAAACTGGAAGTTCAACTGAAGACTTTCAGCGGAATGTGATGTTACTATTTTCAAGCAAGCCAACACCTTTTTTTTCTTCATGATATTTATGTGATGCGTTAACATTTTTTGGTGGAGATGCTACTTAATATCATGAGATGATTGACATATTAATGGTTGGAGAAGGGCGTCTGACATGCTGGCTAACAATCATTAGTTGTTTCAGATAAGACAGATCAAAGATCACTAAGTTTCCTTTTGATTCAGTTAATTTTACCTAGAACAACTATTCAGCTTAAAAACTCTCAATACACGTTGATTTAAATGATTTATGAACACGATGTAAGCTAATCCCAAAGCACTCGCTTCAATAGACTAAAGTCAAACTGAATATGAAGGAAATGATAATATGATATATGGGTTGCTTAAAGAGGTTTTTGTAGAGACATAATCGGTTGTTTAAGGTGTGCACTTACTGGACACTTTGACATTGATTATCCAGCTGTTAGCCAACAGCATGTCTAATTTAGTCTTATCTTTCTTTTTTTTCAGTAACATACTTTTCTTGCTTATTGATGCATATGACTTTTGTGGCTATATTGTAATTCATTAAGTTGCTTGAATAAAATTTTATGTCTTTTGATACAATTTAAGAATCAAATATTTGACTGATGTCATAGTATTAATGTGCAGATATGCAGCAATTACAATTTGAAGCTCAGCATCGGTGGTTGCGACCAGCAGAAATTTGTGAAATTCTTTGTAATTATCGGATGTTTCATATCACATCAGAACCTCATATAAGGCCACGAGTACGGTTATTGCATATGTTACGTACCTATTAAGCACCTCTGTACTATCATAGGAATTCTTCCATATATATGGGTTAACGAAGCACCCAAAAGCCTAAGCATAGAAGCAATAATTTTTGACGAATTGTTTCATTGCTTCTATGTTTTAATATAACTTATTTACTGGAATTATTAACAGCCGTCTAGGTCCTAAATGTTATGGTTTAGATATGGCTGTATTTGCCCTTCATTTAGTTGAATTTTGTGTAATTTTCTCATGAAATTTGGGTTGCAAAGGAGTTTTCTTATATGCTTATTGCATAATCATGATAGTTCATTAGTTTTTAGGACTTATGACTAGTACGTTGTTTTCGGTGAAGATCTTACTTTTGCTTATAACTTCAATCCTTCTATGAGTTCTTATTATTAGTGTATGTTTATAAAATTGCCAGATAGAGATGTTCGGTAAATGTTTATCATTTTTACGAATGCTTTTTAAAATATTCAGTTCAAAACTAAATAAATTCAGAAATATAAAAAAATGAGATAGAATGAGGTGAAAGTGGGAAGATATGGTTAGAAGAATTAAAAAATAACTTCTATTCTATGGGAACATAAAGTTCGCATCCCTTGAGATGGGAATAGAATGTGGGAAAAACATTTGTAATCTTTCCAGGGAATAGTATCACTGAATAGTTTTATTACTCTTACAACACAGGGGGAAGCTGCATTCTTAAGCTTACATTCTCTGGAATAATTTTTTTTGTATATGACTTCAAACAAACACACTTTTAACGACTTGTATTTCACAGGTGGTTCACTTTTTCTTTTCGACCGAAGGTTTTTGAGATACTTTAGAAAAGATGGACATAATTGGAGAAAGAAAAAAGATGGAAAACTGTGAAAGAAGCTCATGAAAAGTTGAAGGTAAGCCTATAATTTGAACGAGTTATAAGTTGTTGATGAATCTAGTCTTTGTAGGACTTACATATAATCAAGTCTTTGTAAAACTTGCATATATGTAAGACAATATATGTTTTATCGAACAGTCTTCTCTAATTAGAAACAAGTTTCTATACCATTAAATAGTTATTCACTGGGGTTGTTATATCCTTCAAGCACATTTAGGTGGGAAGTGTTGACGTGTTACATTGCTACTACGCCCATGGAGAAGAAATGAAAATTTTCAAAGGCGAAGCTATTGGATGCTTGACCGTGAGTATGAATTTCAAGATTTTGTATAATAGCATGTCATAGAGTAGAAATTACAGTGATATTCCATACATCGTTTTGTTTATTTCTTTTCTTTTTAGTGCATTGCAATCATAACACATGTCAATTTATATATAAAAGGTTTTTTAATGTGTTTATCTTCCCAAACCTGGTGATAGATCTACACTTCTTCGCCTTTCTTTTGGTGTTCTACTCATGGATACTTCAATAGGGTGCTAGCTTAGATATTCTAATTGGGAAGCATTACATCATTCTCACTCTTTGCTGTTCTCTTCTGTTTTTTAGTACTCTCTGTTTTCTTATCTTCCCCTTAATTCTAATCCACCTATTTGTCCTTAATAGTTTTTTTCTTCTGTCTAAGAATGGCGATAGTAGTTTTTTATTTTAATGCCATTTGGCGTTGTCTCTAAATTTCAAGTTTTCATATACATCTACTGTAACCAAATATTTTATTCCTTATAATTGATCAGAGTATATATATTTTTTACTGCAGGGAAATGATGCACATAGTATTTGTCCACACTATTTGGAAGTTAAGGTATTTTCTTTGTTTTTTATTTACAAAAATCTTACTGCTGTTAATCTTCATTTGTCTTTTCATCAATTATAATTGTCTATCATTTCTAGTTATGGTTATATGTTGACCACAAATTGTAGAGTCTAATCTTTGACTGGTTGAAACATGATATCTACGTAAATTTGTGTGTTAGAAATATATAGTGAAACATTTAAGGGAGAAAGTATGAAGCAGTAGCATAACTTCCAATCCATGCCGAGCAATGAAGAATGAATATGATCGCATTTCAATTCATTTTGTTACTTTTGTTATCAAATAGCCAAAACTGTAACTTTTTTTTTATCCATCCAAACCTGTTTACTAGTTTTTTATCATGCCAATTTGACGGGGTTGGTGGGAAATGAATAATGAATTGCCTTAAGGTTTGCATGCTTAAGGGTAAAAAGTCACTAATCTATGTTCTGGATGTTTAAATCTTATCTACTGTCAATCTAAAACTTCTTACACGTGATCTAATCTAAAAAGATAATCTTTTAACTACAATGTGGAGGCTAATCCAGCTTCTACTTGAGTTCCTTTTGAATTTCTTGCCTTGAGGATTGTGGAATATGCTTTCTTAGCATCGATGTTTAGTATGAAGCTAAGATATTATACCATCCAAAATATAGGTGTGATATTTGAGCTTCAGCTGATATGGTATTTTTACTGCGTGGGAAGGCCCCAACTCAACCTGTTAAAAATCTCAACTGGTGATACCAAGATGTATATTCTTTTTCAAAAAGATCCTGTAATATATTTTTCAATCGGTTTGTTTTAGCCTTTTTTAAAAATTCTTAGTATCTGCGCTGATTATTTTGTGATGTTATTTTCATTTAGCTTTTTGAAAGAAACACGTCATGATAATTATCTGTTAAAGAAAAAAGTGGTTTTTATACTTATAATTCTTATACAAAATCTCTAAAAAATAACCACTTTGTTACACAGCATTGAAATGATTTTTTTAAGCTTTAAAAAATGTCGCTTTTATCATATTAGTCTTGAATCAGACATAAATAATTTGAAGCTGTTCGATGTAGAAGGATCCTTGATTTGTAGTTCTGGTCTTGAATCTCTTTTTCAACTTCCGTGATCTGAAACTTATTAACAGGTGTATTTGTGTGTGGTTCTTTATCTTGCAGGGTAACAAGTCAAATATTGGAGGAAACAGTGATTGCAGTGTGCCTTCACTGAGTACAGACCCCATGAGCCCAACTAGCAGCTTGGCATCTTTACGCGAAGATGCTGATTCAGGTAATTCTCTTTAAATTTTGTACATGGAGGTTGAAATTTTATTTAATCCCCTGCAAATGGAAAAACAAGCTAAGGTTTTAAAATATTTGGGTGTTCTGTTGCATCAAATATTTGCATGAGAGTTAAGGAAAAGAGCCCTTTACAGGCCACCTAGTTTTATTTTTATTTTTCTATATTGTCATTAAGATTGTTTTGTAACTTCTCAACTCACGTTTTTTCTGTGTATTGAAAATGTTTTCAGGTGATCATGGACAGTCGTCAGTTCTGGGACGGATTATATCCCACTTGTTGACATGGATAAATATAGGGGAAATGATGCTACTTGCATCGATGGCCTAAAAGCACATGACATGGCATCATGGGACAGCAGTCTTGCAAAGCACTGGCGAGTTGCATGCTGATCCTTCTCTTGTATCTTTTCCTTCCATCCCATCTAGTTCACTGGCAAACATCCTTGACCAAGAACAGAACATCTTTGGTGACTTTTCAATGAGCAGAAGTGACCTCACTATTGGAGCAGGGAGTTCTCAGCCTCTCCAATCAAATTGGCAGGTATTTTCTGTTACTGCCTAATATATGTATCACTAGGACCATGTGTGGCTATTGTATTTTGGAATGGAAAAGTTATAATGTGAGAACATTAAGAGACTGACAGGACCCTAGAATAACTAAGGTGTTCGTAAGGAAAAAGATGTGCATGCAGGGAATCATGGCCAAGAAAGAGAAAATGAATGGTTTCCATTACTTAAATAACTGTTGAGTTGGCAGTAGGGATGATAGTGGGTGTCTGATCAGCAGAGGCAGTTATACTGTGAGGGAGTAGGAATTATGGGTGTAGGCTGGAATGAGTATGGGCTTCTGGGAGAGACTAGACAGTCTAATTGGCTAGGTTTTTTTTCTTTCTAGTTTCTGCATTTCCTACTGCCAACTCAGGCAGTTATAACTGTGAGGGAGTAGGAATTAATGGGTGTTAGGCTGGAATGAGTATGGGCTTCTGGGAGAGACTAGACAGTCTAATTGGCTAGGTTTTTTCTTTCTAGTTTCTGCATTTCCATCTTTGTATTTCAGAAGTCAGTGAGCTGTAATTATCTTGATACAGATTTGGTTTCCATTAGTTAAACTCAATGATGAACTACATTTTTAGTTCTTTGGTCTTGTGCTACATGTGTCTCGGACTCTCAGTAAATGGTTTATTTATTGCTGTTATTGTTATAGTTATTATTGCTGAAGCTTTAGAAATGCTATAGTGCATTATTACAAAATTTTAGAGTGACTAGAACCTTCTCCAGACGTATCTGTATCCATCCTTCGGTTGAGATGATATTTTACTAACTTGCACTATTCTCTCTGTCACTTGGTCCTCATTTTTATCTTTGATTTCTTATATTTGAAACTTTGATAATTTTAACTGAGTTTGTTTGGTTTATTTTAATGTAGGTTTTTATGTTCAAACTACTCCTATTTATGAGTTTTAGCAAAAAATGTAACTATTTTAATATTGTTTTTTGATTGACACAGATTCCTTTTGAAGACAATACTGGACACATGCCAAGCTTAACCCAATCATTGAGTTTAGAATTGGATCTGATTATGGCACTGGTTTACTAGGGAATGAAGCTCAAAATGAAAGTTCTGAAATTGATCCTGTCATGTTTAGTTTTCACAGTGAGCCAAAAGAGAAGCTTGCACAGCAAAACTATCTGGAAAAGAAGGTAGAAGGACACCTGCAAGATGAACTAAAGTCCCAATTGCGCAAATGAAGTTCACATCGAAGAAACTATCAACTATCCTTATCTGTTAGACGCACATTATTGGATAGCAATGAGAGCTTGAAGAAGGTTGATAGCTTCTCTCGATGGATTACTAAAGCACTTGGAGAGGTGGATTAATTTGAATATGCAGTCCTCACCTGGTATTTTCATGGAGTACAGATGAATGTGGGCATGTGATAGATGATACCTCGCTGAGCCCATCTCTATCTCAGGACCAACTTTATAGCATAAATGATTTTCACCTAAATGGGCTTATGCTGGTCAGACACTGAGGTACTAATTTCAGGGATAACACCTTCAATAATAAAGGAAAGCAAATGGTGAAAATAAAATAAGGACGAAAAATCAGTTCATACTATGTTAGCATCCATTATTACAATTGAAAATTTCAGCGAATCATTTACTTGCTCTTTGGTTTCCTTCTTTTATCCTCTTCTATTATGGAAATAAATATATATTAGATGTGGCATTTTTAGATACCAACTGTTCTCCCTCTGGTTAGTATGCATGCTTTTTTTCTCTCTCAATTTCTTAGTTTTAAATGTTCTCCATTTTGTATTTTTTTTGGCTGTTTTTCTTCTTATATTTTAGTATTTCATAATGCATCTTAATAAATAATCTTCCTTCTTTTATCCTCCTTTAGTATGCTATATTTGATTTTTTGGTTGCACTCCTTTTCTATTTGGACCTCCAATTCAAAGATGAAGTGAGAAAGAACTAGGTGCAGTTTGTTCGATATCTTATCCTTTCCAAAACGATGCAGGTGTTGATTATTGGATCGTTTTTAAAGAGTCAACCAGAGGTGACGACCTATAACTGGTCCTGTATGTTTGGGGAAGTTGAGGTTCCTGCGGAGGTTGTAGCTAATGGAATTCTGTGCTGTCAAGCTCCTCCTCATAAGGTTGGGCGAGTCCCTTTCTATGTAACATGTTCCAATAGGTTAGCTTGCAGTGAGGTGCGGGAATTTGATTTCAGAGAGGGTTATTCTAGCAATGTAGATTATACAGATTTTTTCAACAGTTCAAATGACATGCTACTTCATTTGCGACTGGATAAATTTCTTTCTTTAAAACCAGTGCATCCCTTCAAATCAAGCCTTTGAGGGTGATATGGAGAAAATAAACTTAATTTTTAAGCTTATTTCACTGAGAGAGGAAGAAGACTATTCCAGTAAGGAAGAGAAGACTGTAGAGATGAATATATCACGACACAAAGTGAAGGAGCATCAGTTTCACAGGCAGTTTAAAGAGAACCTGTACTCATGGCTTCTTCACAAGGTAACTGAGAGTGGTAAAGGGCCAAATGTGTTAGATAAGGACGGGCAGGGCGTGCTACATTTAGCAGCTGTTCTTGGTTATTACTGGACAATAACCCCAATTTTAATTGCTGGAGTTAATGTCAACTTCCGTGATGTGAATGGATGGACAGCTTTACATTGGGCGGCATCCTGTGGCAGGTTAGGGTACTTGAATTTTTTTCCCCTTTATTATGTTAAGTTGATTGAGCATGACACAAGTTCTGTCCACTAATTTGGATTGAACCTTCCTTTAACACCGTTGTTTTTTAACATTCTAAAAATTTTTGAACTGTGAATTTGTTTACAAATTTAGCTTGTCCGAGCATACAAAACTGATTTAAGTTTCTACCTGCAAAGGATGTAAGAAAACTCATGTATGCTGCATGAATATAATTCTCCCTTCCCCTTTCAATTTTTCTACTATTTGGTGCTAAACAGTTTTCCTTATGCATGTGCATTAGCTCAGTTAGAATAATCCCTAAAACAATTGATTTGGTCAGTTAAAGGCAGATGACAGAGAAATTTCTATAATTATGCGCTCAGTATTACGTTCTGCATAACTCAAATTAGTTCCTATATATCTTCTGTTAGAGAGCGGACAGTTGCTGTCCTTGTCTCCATGGGTGCAGATTGTGGAGCATTGACGGATCCATCTCCAGAATTTCCTTCAGGTAGAACAGCTGCAGATCTCGCCTCTAGCATGGGCACAAAGGAATCTCTGGTTTCTAGCAGAGTCTTCATTAACCAGCCACCTTGAATCCCTCACAGTGGATGATAAACAAAAAGGTGGTCAGCAAGAAATTTCAGGAACGAAAGCAGTGCAGACAGTTTCGGAACGAACTGCAACACCTGTGGTCTATAATATATGCCTGATGGCCTCTGCCTTAAGGATTCTCTTACAGCTGTCCGTAATGCTACACAAGCTGCTGATCGCATACATCAAGTATTCAGAATGCTAGTCCTTTCAAAGGAAGCAGTTAACTCAGTATGAGGATGACGAGTTTGGTTTGTCAGATCAGCGGGCTCTTTCCCTTCTAGCTTCTAAAGTGTGCAAATCAGGACAACGAGATGGTTTAGTCAATGTTGCTGGCAAACTCAAATACAGAAAAAGTTCCGTGGTTGGAAGAAGAGAAAAGAATTCTTGATCATTCGTGAAAGAATTGTTAAAAATCCAGGTTCAATGCTCCGTTCTGTTCACTTCATCATTCAATTTAAAAATTATGGTCATTATTTTGAATAGATTGATGTTTCTTGTAGAAGTGCAAAAATTGATTGTGTTGGAGAGTTTGTTCGATAAAAACTCGGTTAAAGAATGCTAAAATGCTTTTGTGTGAGTACCGTTGAAGTTATATTATGAAGAGGGATTGAAAAAAAAAGAAGACTTTGAATTATGATTTTAGTTTGGCATAATTGATGATACAAAGATTACGCAGTAACCCTTATTTATACTAATACAAGACTCCAAATCTTAATTTAAATAGGAAATAAATTATGATAATAATTAAAAATATGAAACTAATCTTAAGCGGTAATTTTAGAATTTAGATACTTTAACATTTAAAAACTAATCGCATTAGATGTTCGATTAACTCATCCTTTTCATCTCTGTTTGCCCCTTTCATAACTTTGTGCACACGTGTGTATCACACATTGCGGTGATGTGAGGAAAGCATGTGTTAAAACATACTTCACATTGGGTTCATCTTTCAATGCATTTACATGGGTAAGTTGGTGGTGTTTAGCCCCTCATGAAATCTCGTGCTTGGGCACAAAGTGGAGGCCTCAAAAGTGATCCTATCTCATGGAAGATCCGGGGGCAATTAAGAACCTCGAAAGGAGTGGCATTTTACTTCAACTGAAATAAACCATAGATTAATACCATACACAATTGCATTGAAGTCTTTCCATGATTACCCTACTGCCAACGAGTGAAATAAAATCTTCAAATTGGTGACAACTAATATTCTCAAAATTAGATTTTTAAAAGCAACTAGAAAAGATATTCAGAGACTACCAACGAGCTTGTAGTTCAATTACCTCTAGCCTAAGTCTTAGGTGTGATGTTGATGTTTGCCAAGTCAACTTTCCCATTTTCCAACCTTGGTGCTTGCACCTCCTATGCACTCTCAAAGAACAAAATACCTCTTTTACTCATCGTTTCTTTTTTGTTATGGATCTTCTTTCTATCCTTGTCCCTGTGCATTTGTAATTTGCTTCCACTGACTGTAATTTTGTTGTTTAAAGGCCCATGTGAGAGGTCACCAGGTAAGGAAGCAGTATAAAACTATCATATAGGTCTGTGGGAATCCTGGAGAAAGTTATATTACGCTGGAGACGCAAGGTAGTGGTCTTCGTGGGTTTTCGACCAGATACCCTTTGAATAAGCCCCCAGCCAACAAAGTGGATTCTCTAAAAAGAGGATGATTATGATTATCTAAAGGAAGGACGGAAACAAAAGAAGAAAAAATCGAAAAGGCCCTTTCTAGGGTTGAAGTCCCATGGTTCAGTATCCTGAGGCACGGGTCTCAATACCGACGCGTGCTAAATGTTGTTGAAGACTTCCGTCAAAAAAAGGTATTTTTCCTAACTATGGATTGGAAAATGTCTAAAACTCATTAAAATATTACGCTTAGAATGATATACTCACAATCATTTTATATTTTGCAGGATAGTAATATGGTTTGATAGTTCTGAAGAGACAGTTGATGGTGTGGGAGGATTGATTGATATTGATATGCTTTTAGATGATGACAATTTTATTCCTATAGCATTTTGATTGATTCTCTAGGTATTACTTCTATCTTCCCCGACTCTTGATATATGTCCAGTTGGCTTGGGGGAAGTCCTAAACATCATCTTGATGTAAATCGTATTCCTAATCAAATTACTTGATGAAGGTTGAATTATATACATAGGTTTTATTAGCTAGCATGCATTCTGATTAGACATTTCAGATACTGTAACTAATGAGGAGACATGATTTGATTTTATATATATCTATGATGATTTTCATATGAAAGTATAAGATTCTATTTATACTTGGTTGGGGTTGTAACATAATGGTGTAGCTTAGCTTGCTATATGTATTACTCTAATGTGTACCAAAATTTATTGTGGCAAGAAAAATTATAACGAAGTGCTATTATGATTATCCGGTTTGTTTTATCGTTACTTTTTCTGGTGATTTGGTTATTATTTAACTTTTACTATGTTAGTTAAAGGTACCATGATGAATTGTTTTCTAGAGGTTACATGCGTATGTTTCATCATGAACTCATTATTGTTTCATACTTTTGTATATTTGCGCTTGTCTTTTGTCCTGTTGGTCATTCATTTTTGATCCTAGAAATAAATACGCGGGTTGTCATTGTCAAATAATTTTTATTAACTGACAAATTTTGAGTCTATGTTTCGGTTTCAAACTTGATGTATTGTTCTTCATATTGTGATAATGACACATTTTTTCATGTAATTTTGTCTCTTTTGAAGTAAATTTTAACTATTTTCACAGTTTTTTGAATTAAAAGGTGTAATCGATTAAGAAGAGAAGGGGGTTTGGGTTTTTAAACACGTAATATTTGGTTTGACCACTTTAATATACCAGTGTGGACTTGACCAATATAATATACTTCACATTTACCTTCTACTTTTAAAGTACATCAAAAATACTATTTTTTTTACCTCCTATTTGATAGTCAACTTTTTTTAAAATTTTTAAAATTTTGTATGAATGTAAAATTTTTAAAATATGATTTTTTTTTTTTGAAATTTGAAAAAGAAATTGGAAATAGAGATGTATGTGAAACTTTCTAAAATATAATTTTTCTAATTTTTTTTTTAAAAAAAGTCAAAACTTTGGGTCAATGTAAAATTTTTCGAAATACAACTTTTTTTTAAATTTTAAATTTTTAAAACTTTAGATGAATGTAAATATGTCCTCCATAAACTATTAATCAACAATTTTTGTAAATATACATGCTCAAAACAAGATTTCTAATTTACTTTTAACGGTTTGGACTTGCAGTAGAAAGACATATCTTAATCCCACAAATGTAGATTTTAGTTCTATTATTGTCACAAAAAAAGGTAAATATAAATTTTATTATAGATATAATTGAGTCATGAAAGTTTTTTTTATCTTAGAATGAAGCATCCTTTCTTCACTCAACATTTTTATTATAACAAAAAAATAAATTTTTTAATTGACTTTAAAATTAATTGATATTACTAATCACAATATACGAGGTTAATTATTACACATAGTAGTTATATATGATTTATATTTGTATATTAGGGATTTTCAACATTTATCTATACAGGGTTACATTTGTATATATTTAGGATTCTTATATTTTTTAATCCATTTATTGATCAATGTTTTTTGACCCGCCCATTAAAGTCCAAATTGTAACTGATTTAGCCCAACCAACAACAAATAATCTTTTTATTTAAATAAAAATAAAGAAAAATTTCCGCTGTAGTCCCATTTTTATACCTATACCCCCATAATTTTTTGAAAATGATAATTATGTCCTTATTAATTCAAAGATTTTTTTTTTTATAATTTCATCTTTTCCGTAACTACAAAAAAGATTTCCGGTACACACCTTATTTCCGGAAAACTTTTTTCAAGTTTTCCGGTACAGAAAGTTGTCACCGGAAAACTTTAAAAAAGATTTCCGGTACAGAAGTGAAAAATTGTACTACCGGAAACTTCATCCAAAGATTTCCGGTACAGAAGGTGTTTCCAGAAAACTTTCTCAAAAAGATTTCCGGTACACACCAATTTTTAAGTTTTTTTTTTTAATTTTATTATTTTTATAAATGATAATACATTAGTCAATAATTAACGCATCATAAATATTAATTAACACATATAAATATACCATAAATAATTAATAATTAATACACCATTCAATAATTAATACACTATTAATATACCATAATAATTCATAATTAATACACCATAATTAATGATTAATACTCCTTTCCATAACAAGATCTATAAATTAGTTAAAATCAAATAAATACTAATTTAATAAAAAAAAATAAAACAAAAAATTATTTTAAAACATGTTTAAAAAAAAAAGTCAAACAACTACCGGAAAATATGTGGATGAAGTTTTTCTTACCGGAAATGTTACGTTGAAGTTTTCCGGAAATAATGCTCTGTACCGGAAAACTTTTTTCAAGTTTTCCGGAATGAAAGTTGTGTACCGGAAAACTTGAAAGAAGTTTTCCGGAATTTTTTTTTTGCTTGTTATTTCTATTCCGGAAATGTTAAATAAAGAAATTAAAAAAAAAAATTATATGTATGAGGGTATTTTAGTATTTTTCCTTTACTTTTGGGGGTATAGGGATAAATGAGTGGGTACAAGGGAAAATTTTCAAAAATAAAAGGTAAAATCACAATACGGCCCAAGAAGTCATTGACCCATCCCCCATTCCCACCAAAACCTAGACCCATATTAATATTGTTATATACCAACAAAAAAAAATTAAAACAAAAAAACAAGATTAAAAGAAGCTGTAACAAAAGAAAAAAGGATATTGGAATTCGAAGTTGAAGAAAAGTAGAAAACTGCGTTACCGTCTTCTTCTCCAAACGAACCCTAGTCCCGCCGCCAACTCGCCTTTCTTAGTCGGTCCGGGCGAAGTAGAATCACATGGAGATGTTGGAAAGCGAAAAGACCTTCGAGGTCGATCTCGGTACCTAATGGCCTTCGATTCTCATTTGCTTTCCCTTTCTCAACACCCCTCTTTCGTGTCCTTCCTTCTCCTCTTCTTCTTAATTTCCTTTTCATTTCTATGCATGTTATGCATCTTAGTTATTATTTCTAACGCTTTCATTTAAACCTAATTTATTAGGCAAGATCTGGTGAACGTGTGGTTACAGAAAGGAACTGAGTTAGTTCAAGCTATCGGCAGATTCACTCTTTACTGTGCTTTCAACTTGAAGATGATTGATGGTCCCCTCGTTAACTGCCCGACCTCTCACCAAATTACCTAGAGAAAAATGTAATGTTAATTTATTATTATTATTATTATTATATTAATGTTAGTAATCAGCGAAATCAGTTTTTTGCTCATTAAGTTTTGTAATGTTTTCAGCTTCCAAAGCCAAAACCTCCAACCAAATGGGAAGCTTTTGCCAAAAAGCAAGGTTAGTTGTGCTGCACATTAACTTAATGCTGCTGCTTCTGTTTATGTTTTCTGAGTTGGACTTGTTTTATGGTATTTTTTTACTTGCTGGACCTTTTATTCTGTTCTATCGTTTTGCAGGAATTCAAAAACGGAAGAAGGACAAAGTTGTTTTTGATGAGCAATCTGGAACATGGAAACGCAGTTATGGGTATGATCATGCCAATGATGAAGATGCTATACCTATTATCGAGGCAAAACCAACTGATGGTAAATAATTGAACCTCAATCTGCATTCCCTCTCCGGGGCTGCTATTATTTTTGTTTTAAGTGGTTGCAAATGAGATGTGAATAGCCTTTCTTTGAGCTGTGAGTTGTCACTGTTGGACACAACTAGGAATAGGATTTGATTTTAACTTTGGATACTTCATGCATGGCAAACCTGTTTAACTTTAACATGTGTGTACTCAAACAGGCTA